>JAVDOI010000018.1:9784523-9869523 GCA_032191485.1 Leptoclinus maculatus
GGCAGACAGTTTGATTTCTAAAAGAACACAGACTATTGTGTGGCTATTTTTCAACAGCCTTGTGCGGCAGGATTTGATCAAAAGAACCACAGGGAATCAGGCTTGCACAACTCTGACAATTAAAACCACTGAAATGAGTGACTTTAGATAAACACATACCTGCTGCCGTCAGCTCAAAGGGAACGCTTCGAGCTGGTGTGTGTTACAAATTGCAAGAAACAATGAAACAATGCTCTTAACTCTGCCTTCCTTGACACATTGCCATCGTCAAACTGTGATAAAAAACAGTATTATTTCTCTGTACAATCACATGTTTCAACTGGGTGCTTCCGCAGCTACTTAGTTAAATGAGTCACCAAAATACGGAACAATCACCGGTGTTGACATAACCCCAATTTTCACTGTTTGAAAATACAAACAAAGATGATTTATATAATCACAAAAATGAGAACTGGCTGATGAAAAAGTTATTTTTCCTCACACAATGCCATGTTTGAAGGTTTTGCAAGACTCAACATGCACTTGTTCAGTATCTTCCGGTCTGAAAACCTTGAGTTGTCTTCCTATTATGGCAGCGACATGCATTGGTTTTGAATTTACTCCAAGGGATCTGTGAATACTATCTGTATATATATATATATATATATATATATATATATATATATATATATATATATCAATTTAACAACAGTGCTTCATTCTTTTCATTACCAGGAAGCACAATGTAACTGAACAGAGCTGGGATACTGGGAACACTGGGGCAAAGGAGTGAGCGGACACATTGGAGGAGGGGGAGACGGAGAGGCGGAGCGTGCTGATGAAGAGAGAAACGGGGTTAATGTATGAAAGAATGTGTTTTCAGAGAGGAAGAGGGAAAGCCATGGCTGCAGGCTCTGACATTGTCCCAGTTTTACTACTGTGCCAGTGTCTCCTGTGGCTCTCCAGCACATTTCCACCCAGTTGATTAATGCTGCCATCACAAACCATCGTCAGCCTCTTTGAAGACCGAAAAAAAAAAAAAAAAAATATATAGACTATGATGATCCACATGAAATTTCTGTTCAATGCTGCACTCAGTTAGCCTAGTTTCAGTGTCGATTGCCTGAGACAAACAGTTCCGGAACATGTTGGCATGACGGTGGAACTAGGCCATGACTGATGCTCACGCTGGTCTGCGACAGATTCAGTGTATTGGAGGACCAAACGGTTTCATGAAAGCTGAAATCAAAGCATTTTGTGTCGGTAATTTCTGTAAAAGTCACAGTTTTATTGTATCAAAGGTATGTTTATTATATTTGAACTTTTTATCCATCACTTCTTATGAGCAGAAAAGACTGATATTGGGCATACTATGAGGTTTCCCGATGGCAGCGATACACAGCTTGTGCCAGACAACAGCATGATGACCAATGGTGTTTTAACCGAGCCGGCAGGACCGGGCGAAGGAAGCGCGAGATGAGTTTGGACTTCGGCCAGCTGTCTGAGGGCTGATGAGAAGGATGAATGGAGAGCTGAGTGGAGAAGTGGCTGCAATCATTCCCTAGAAGTCTCTCTCCAAGACGACAAACATCCCTCAGAGACGAGATGGGAGTGATGAAAGAGGGGGAGTAGAGAAGGGAGAAACATGAATGGATATGACAGAGATGCACAGCGGCAGAGCAACACACTGAGGGCTTTAGTATTCCGAGAGAATACTAACTTTTTGTGCCAGTTGAATACCGTAAGATGATAGATAGAATGGCCGGCGGTCGCTTTATACCTAAAGCCGCCTACAGGTAACATTTATCTGTTATTAAAATGCATTGGCACATGGCTCAGTCCTGAAACCTCCCACCTTCAGACTGTTCTTCAATGCATTGAGCAAGTCTTATGTGTGATTTATTTTTTCATGAATCTCTTTGTCATGTCCAGAGGGAAGGTATGACTTATGACGCAAAACACCCAAAATGAATAGCGCCAAAATGACTGCATTCTCAATAGCAGTACATTTTACCCGCTGGCGCTTGTAAGTATAAATGGCTTTTTTTTTTTTTTTAAATCAAATTTGGCTTCATCTTCACAATTTTGAACAAAAGGGGTGTTAACACACTTTTAGGGAAGATCACAGAGTTGGGGTCTTGAATATGTTATTAAAAGTGTCCGTTTTACGGTTAATTGTTGGTTGATTGTTGCTATGTGGATCCTTCCTTTGTTAAAATGTAGTTTAACTAAGTAGTTAAACATATGAGCGTGCTGCTTTCCTCCCCTCTTACACAGATACCATGATGTATCATAGATCTCCGTTTTGCAATATTGTTTATCACAATATCAGTCGCCTGGGTGGCGCATTGGTAGCACTATCATGGGGAAAGTATCCTTTATGACACCCTCTCTACAGTATATTGAGGATATTGTTAAGCACAGCCTTTTTGGCCGGTATGTCACTCTAGTTGTCAGGCTGTGAAGACGAAGGAGGAAGAAGTAGAGCGATAGATGATGTTGAGCAGAAAGTGTGTGTGTGAGATTGATTCCAGTTGGGAATTACAGCAGAATAATAACTGTGACATCTCTATCTGTCTCCCCGGGAAAGACAAAGCATATGACTCACACGGGGTAACTTACCTTCACTTCCACACATATTCCCAAATACCCACACACACACAAACAGATAGAACCAAACACCAGAGTTGCTCATATACAAGAAAGGACTGTTATTTTTTTTTGTGGTTTGGTCATTTTAGCCAGAGGCGCTCCGGGCTGAACATGACTCAACACTTAGTCTGTGCAAAAAAAAGGCCCTTAAAACAAACAACCGCAGACTAAACGAGTTGATAAAGTGGTGTGTGTTGTGTATGTGATTCATTTCCATTAGCACCCTTTTTTTGCAAACTTGAAATGAGTTACTTCTCTGACATTAATTAGGGCAGTGTGAACACTGTTGCCATTTCCTCAGGTTAAATGACTAAATGGGACTGCAAAGTAGCCCAATCTGACAAACTGTGAGGCAGTACATTTTCTTTTCTACCCAAACAAAGTGTGTTGTCAGGTTTGGACCTATTCCCACCCACAGAAAGTCAAAAAGTTAACGTTAAAAGAACAAGTTATTGATATTCGTCATGTGGTAGCACACTTGTAATGTCCAAAATGCCTGCAAATGCTCTGTTTACTATCTGATTTACAATATAAACAAGAAGATCTTTTTGATATTGGTGTATATTTAATGTAAATCACAATATGGCATATTATATTTACAAAGCAAAATGGAAAACTGATGTTGAATGTGTTCAATTCTTATGTACTACACAAGATAAAACCGCTACGTATGATCATAGCATTATGATACAATTCCAGCAAAAGTTAAGATAGAAAAGCATTGATTTTTTTTCTCCATTTTGGGAGATATTGCAGCAAACAGAAGTAAAGTAGGTGAGTCACCAGCAGCCAATGCTTCCATTTGCCACCATTGGCAATAGTTGTGTATTGTACTGATACATGTAACGCCTACACATAAAGCAGTTGACTATAAAGTGTTATCTGCAGGTGGATGTGCTAAGCACCTTACACCAGCAGCAAAGAAAAACACACCTCCTCCTCACACATGTGCTCCTTTTCAGAGTTTCCCATTGAGGAGCTCACATGCTGGTCCACACTTACAGGCTCCCTGAGGAGGGAAAGTGGCCACAGTCTCTGAACATGAATGGCACCGAAACTGTTGTAATTTCACTGAACTACATAGAAAAAAAAAAACACAAATGAGTTGCTTACACAGCAAGAGTGAATTTGTTCATCAAGAGAAACATTCATACAGTCTACCCAAGTGTTAGATATTTGGCTCCTTCTGTGTAGTACTTTTTGCACCTTCTTGTGGTTTAAATGTACAACATGTCTTGGCAACTTGTCATGGCAACTTGTCTCTGTTGATATGTCTCATCACCTTCTCCCTCTCACTTTCTTCCTCACTAATTGCTCTCTCTCTGTGTGTCTTAAAGGGACACTGAATAACAAGAATAAACAGGTCATAGGTCAGAGAGGTAGTGGGTGTATAATATCAACTACCTGAGGAAATAGCAGTCGGCTCATTGCCTCTGGATCGAGTGAAGCTTTTCACATCTAAGAGCAGAGGAGCATGATTGTTCCAGTGTTTCCACTCTTCCCAGTCTAAACAGAACACAGCCGGACGGAGTTTGGTATTTGACCTCGCTGCGCTCTGCTTATAAAATCCCTGTCCTGGAGGGAGAAAGTTGCCAGATCCTTTTTATACCCACACACACACACACACACACACAAATACACACACCAGACCCCGACAAAAATGCACGACACAACTGCGTCTCTGCTTTTATATTTTCCTGCCAACTTTTCCTGCACACTCCCTTTCCTTCAAACATACTACCATGACCAACTACACACACACACACACACACACACACACACCACCCTCATTCTAAAACCTCAAGTCAAGCTCTATAAAGGTTTAGAAATTGTTCCTAAAAACATAAAGCAGCCAAAACAACACATGAGGATTTATATGCATTCTGTGTACATAATAAACACAAAGCACATTCATTTCTAAGTACACATACAAACCACCACGCCAACATGCATACGCCAATCCAAATATGCACACATAGCATTTATGCGTAAACAAAGTACACACACATACACACACACACACACACAGCCAGGAATGGATGTTTGGCGAGGACGTCAGAATGGAAAGCTGATCACAGTTGTACAGCAGCCATGAGCACTGTGGATCAGTGTGTGTCCCGAAATAACCTGAAATGTTCTTATATGACCCCCAAAAATTCATATGCATGCAGCACACATTTCAGAATAATGTATTAAGTGAGTGGAAGTGAAGTGACAAAAGACATCATAACTACAATACCACAAACAATATTCCTTCAGTAACAATTTGTTATGAGATGGTTATCATTAGTGAGTTTATGGTGAACATATGGTCGTCCACAAGTACTGCACTAATAATCCTGTGGTGTTCATGTTCCTGCTCCTGTTATAAATGTTAAATATGCTTTTTTTAAAGAGCAAATTATTACATCACAAATCCTTTAAGAGGGACTGTACTACCTCAGAAGGTTCATTCAGTCCTATGGGCAAAGTATAAAAAAAGAATCCATAAACACTGTTGGTGACGAATGGAAGTCGAGAGCTGTGAGAATGAACAGCAGGTCGATGGAGAGGAAGACCTGTATTTGCTGCCATGTTTCCAAATTCTCTTCAGATGTGTGTGTATTTATGTGTGTGTCTGTGAGTGTGTGTGTGCGTGTGTGTGTGTGTGTGTGTGTGTGTGTGTGTGTATGTATACTGATCTCTCTTCTCTACTCTTGCCAAGAGTCTGTTTCCTGCCAAGTCTAAAGTGGGTGGTGGGTGCATTTCAACATCTCTCCATTACAGAGAAAGATGAGGAGGAGTAGGTGGAGGTGGAGGATTGAGGAGGCATTTGTGCAACAAGACAGGAAGGAACTGTACCACACAGGCATATATACACACACACACACACACAACCACACACATACACACACCTGCACTGCCTGACACCTGGAGAAACCACAGTGTGTTTCCATGAATCTCCCCCCCCCCCCCCCCCCCCCAAGAGAACCGTTCCACTTCTTCAAGCACATCACCAGTGGAACCTCATCTGTTATTACAACAGACACACACATTACAGCATGCTGCCGGAGGAGTCAGCCGAAAGTAAAGCTATACCCGGAGTCACAAACTATGACTTGTAACACTTTTCCCCTACATTGTAGAAGACTGTTTAAAGCTGTATGGGGGCAATTTTACACATTGACCCAGATGGCAGAGTCCCAGGGGGGGAGGGGGGGGGGGGGGGGGGGGCAACTCTGGTTTTGGTCTGAATGGTGCTCGTTTCATTAGCCAGACAACATGAAATGTGATGCAAGGGCAGAAGCTGTGACTTTCCCACCAGGAAGTGGAACACGAACGCCCACCCACGTCGGACAGGATTATAGATGGCGCACTAATTATGAGGTTGTTGCATCATTGCTTTCTCACTTGTCTGAGAAACTGTTTACTTAAAAACATTCATTTTAGTCGGTGACTCTGGTGACCTACAACGTGGTGCTAATTATATTGTAGCACCTCATCCAGTCGCTCCTAACAAACAGAGCTGTTTAATGGCAAGAATCTGGCGATACGATAAGTATCACAATGCAAGGGGTTATGATTCAATATATTGCAAAACTGTTGTAATTTGTTTGAATCTAAACTGTCATGGTAAAGAACACACCGCCATATGCATAAAGTCTTGGTTAAACAACTTTTCTACGCAACAAAGACATTTATCACCATCCCTGTAACATCCCACGTCATAGCACTACCTTTTGTGTAATCTGAGCCGCTGTCTGCCATGAATCTTTGCATGTAACCTATTAATAAAAAATTGATAGAATATCACGAAAAAGTAATATTGCGATGCTGAAGTTTGCTGAACATTGATATTTCCTTAAACCCCTATTAACAAGGAGTGTAGAATTGTTGTAAAATCTCATTCACTCGCTTGAAGTTAGGTGTGAATTTGAAATCACTAACTCTTAATAATTTAATCTATTTAGCATAATTTTCTATTTTTCAAAAGAGGATAAAACAGTTTTGGACATAATTGTTGAAGCAACGTCCAGGCTTGGGCTTCTGAGTGGGCAGTTGCCATCACAGCGTTTGACTGAGTCGTTAGGAGACACGCTGATTCAGACACGCTTCATAGCCCTGTATCACCTATGAATACAGATGTTGATATTGATGAATGAAGATGTTCTTCTCCTTTTTTTCAACAAGCCCACACTGCGTTGGAGATGTAGCATTGGAGACATTTGGGAAGACCTCTATGGCTGTTTTTATTCCACTCACAAAGTGGAAGCTAGTTAGCCTAGCTGCTAACGTTAGCGGATGCTATGTAGCAGTGGCTTGCAACTACTTCTTTCTGGTACGGATCATTTTCACCACACAAGTACACAAGTCAACATCAAACGCCAAGGATATATAGAATACATTTTAATTTCAAATTCAACCTTAAAATATGCCACCATTGCTCTGTCTGAAATGTACTTGCATGACCAAAGGCCACTAACATCTCACCCTCATCTCCATAGTAACAATAGGACCAGGAGTGAGGGGGTTAACCCTTAACCTAATGTGTGTCTGTGTGTGTGTGTGTGTGTGTGTGTGTGTGTGTGTGTGTGTGTGTGTGTGTGTGTGTGTGTGTGTGTGTGTGTGTGTGTGTGTGTGTGCTCGAGTGTATTTGTGCAACTGGGGGATGGGATTGATGGGATTCCACCCGTACACCCGTGGGAATGGCAGTCAAGCTCCAAAGCTTGTTTAGGCTTTAACACCTATTACAGATCAACCCCCCCCCCCAAACTAAACAACACACATACACACCATCTCATTACACCATCACTAGGGCTGTAAGCTGCCCTCGACCGCCACCCTGCCTCCATCCATCAATCATCTGACCCACCGTCTTCCATCTCCATATCTGTACGAGCGGGATGATGGAGGGGCCGAGGATGAGACTAATTGCGAGATGACATCACCCGGATTCAGGGCAACACGGACACAAAGAGTTAGAGCGACACTGATGTGTAAAGAAAGAACATACGAGGGACATGCGAGCTGGTCAGGTGACGGGAAGATTTTGAGTGATTGATCTCCTTCTGCACTAAAGGGAGGAGGCTCGTTCACTTTGACATTACCAATACATAGCAAAAGCTGTCTTTTGATTGTGATTCAAGATTAGCGTGGCTAGCAGCAAAAGATGTATTGTTTCCTAAGTCCGCGACATGCTATAGACAAATCAAGTTTCACCACAAGCTGATATTACCAGGTCTTTAAATCTGTAAAAGAAACAAAATCACCTTTTATCGGTAATCATATTTGGCCCAGCCCTTTGTCGTTATTCTCTGTTTTCCCCCATACAATTCACTAATTGCCAGTGAATCCATTGCAAATGTGATTTAATTATTCCTGTCTGTAATGTATATTTAGTACCACCCTGTACTGCAAGAGAGTACAAATAAATGCACTTTCAGAGGCTCTTCCAAGCAGATAAGAGTAGAATTCTGGAGGCAACATTTACACAGTACATTTTGGCATGAAAGAGGTTTAAAGTACAAAATGTTGAATACTGACTGTGGGCAGCTTCATTGCAAACCATTCAAAATCAAATTGTGCCTTGTTTCAAATGGGGAAGACTATAACCGCTAAAGAAAAATACAAGCATGGAAATATACGAATGCATAGTTTGCATACACAAACTCGTGTGCACACACATAGCACAATTCCCAAGAGGTCCCAGGAGGCGCAAAGCATAGTCGTCTAGTTTTAACTAACCCTTAAATGGCTATGTGTATGTGTCTGTAAGTGTGTGTGTGTGTGTGTGCAGGGAAGCTTCTTTATGTGATAACACTAAAATGAATTAAGTTCTCTTCACACAAACATCAGAGAAAAAGCTAGAAGAAGATGAGAAAGAATGAGTAAAGAGCGACGGAGGAAAAATAAGTGTTTGTGCATTTGCATGTTCATCTAACAATCTGGGTTGAAAAAGGTTGAGAAGGCAGAGAGAGAGAGAGAGAGAGAGAGAGAGAGAGATCTCACACACACACACACACATGCAAAGACAGAGAAATGTGTCCAGAGAGATACTCTCAGACTTGACAAGATGAATTGTGTGTGTGTGTGTGTGTGTGTGTGTGTGTGTGTGTGTGTGTGTGTGTGTGTGTGTGTGTGTGTGTGTGTGTGTGTGTGTGTGTGTGCTTGTACAGTGTCAGGTCTTCGTTCAGTATTTATGAAGTGAGGGGGTAATGTGGAGGTAATGACTGAGAGCTTGTTGTTTACGGCCGGAGATCGCTGGTTTGAAAAACTAATGAATGTGAATGAATGAGCGTGCACGTCTGGGAACGTGTGTGTTTGTTAAATGCAGAATCAGCACGTTCTCACTCGCACGTATATTATCGTAAAGGTGTGGGAGGTATCAAGAATACAGTGACACACACAGATCACTGGAGCTGTCGAGTGTGTGGCTGTGTGTATTTCTATGTTTGTGGGGACCCAACTGTATTTAATGTGAGGATTTTTGGAAACATGTGGAACAATATGTTTTAAAAAAATTGGATTGAGGTCAGAATAAGGTTCAGGTTAAGGTCAGGCGTTGTGTATGTGTTCTTAGTGCAATATAACAGTTTCAAAGGATCATTACAGGGATTGGTAACAGACCCCACCGAATCCTTACACACACACACACACACACGTGGGAATGACAGGGCAAAGCAACGTCTCACTCCGGAGATGAAAGCAGGTAGTGTCGTAGTCCCGGGCGTCACCCCCCCAGGTAAATACAGGTAAGGGAGAAGATCACTAGGACACACTGCCTTGGTGGGAACTGGACAAGAGCAGTTTACAGAGAACATTGCAATAGGTTTGATTAGTATTTAGCAGTTTGACTGAACACATATTCGATTATTGATTAGTACTACATTGGGTGACAAGAATTTAATTCGATGTGACATTTTCATTTGTCAGAGCTCTAGAGTCCCATTACAGTGGTCTGTATCTGACAAGAACATGGGGGGATTTACTGGATTATTGTTCCTGTTTGAACACCGAAATGATCAAAATACATGAGTTTAATACGTTCAGCAGAGCGCTAAATACATCTTTTACCCAGACACTTGTAAAAAACCTATCCTTGACAGATGGATGAATAGAAAAACAGATCAGCTTTATGAATACAAAAGCAGCAGTTAGTCACTAAGGTGTAAAAGAGAGACAACGTAATCCATAAATCCCCCACTCTTAAAGAACAACACATAGAGGACACGTACCCGCCAAACCAGCATGTCCAGTAAAAAACATCTTACATCATGAAGCCCACCAGTGTCATTGGTATGGATTTGATTTCAACCAAATTAAAGAAAATCAATGCAAAAGGTTCATGATGAACTGTGGAACATTTGTAGAAACGGTGTAAACTGTTTCTACAAATGGATTGCTTCGTATTCGTTCCATTTGTCCAAAGCTTTTGAATGACATATGGCACAAAGACAGAGCAATTAAAACACGAGAAACACTCACTGTAATGTTTTTCTCTCGTGAGCATACTAGAAAGCAGTACATATACAAACCTCCACCAAGGTTGAAATTCTATGGAGCTCTTTTTTGGATATTCAGCTAACAAACAAACAAACAGACCAACAGGACTGAAGAAAAGAAATGAGCTTGTTGGCAACCATGACACAAACAATCACCATAGCTACAGGAGATGTGCAGTATCAGCTGTTGTGAAGGTGATGTGAACACATCATCTACCAGTGTAATGTCAGGAAACGTCGGATTCACTCTCCTGCACAATGACAAATGACTAGCAATCAAATAAAGCGTTTGATACCAACATTCTGCATTGACAACTTCGACCATTTGATTGGCTGAACCGAGACTGGTTCCTGATGATCATCTTGTCCTAATCCGACAAGAAAAGAAAAAAACACTACACTTGTCACAAATGTATCCAGTCCCATTGTTCAGTTCCCACGACATTGTTACGTTGTTGAAACACCTCTTCGGTTTGCAGTGTCTTCACACTGCTCTCTGTAAACAGGAGCAACAAGAGGAAAGTCCTCCCTGCAACAACAGCTGATGTCCAACACTGCAGCTGAGGGACTAGTGAGGGGTCGCCAAAGACATCAGCTGCTAACAGGCTCAGCATTTCTCCTTTGAGGTAAAAAAGCAAAAAGCAAGACAAAAACAACACCACAGGTCTGGTGAAATATTCCTGCAAGCTATTCACTCTATTTGTTGGAACAAAATAAATACAAATAATTATCAACCCTGATGAACTGTAATTGGTCAAAGCAGAGAGCCGGCAACGGAGACTCCAAAAAAGCTGACTCAGCATGTCTGGCTCTTCTTCTATTTCCATAGCAACACATTCATCCTCATCTACAACCCTAATACATGACGTGGACTGTTCTGTTTAACCTGCGTGACTCCTTCACTGTGTGTGTGTGTGTGTGTGTGTGTGTGTGTGTGTGTGTGTGTGTGTGTGTGTGTGTGTGTGTGTGTGTGTGTGTGTGTGTGTGTGTGTGTGTGTGTGTGTGTGCCGGTACTGCATTAGTGTGTCACTCAAAGTCAGATTTAACTCCTTTTGCAAGACCCCTGCTCTTCGGGTGAGGGGGGGGGGGGCTGCACACACACACACACACACACCACTGTTAGAGGAGATTAATTCACACTTTCATCACCAAGTCTTGGTCCCAGGGGAGCCTCGAGGAGACTTGAGCAAAGTGACTGGGGGACTGCAGAGGGTAATGGGTTATAGGTGTGAGTGTGTGTGTGTGCGTGTGCGTGTGTTCCCTCTGGCAATAAAAGCTGGGAACAAAGTGAAGTGCTTTTCCCACTGGCTCCTAAAACAAACAAAAACCGGCCGCCACTAAAGACCCAAGTGTGTACATTTCTGTGTGTGCCTGTGTGACCGTGCACGTGGTTCCATGATTGTATTCTTTTTCTGTAAGGTTCACACTCTTTCTGCCACACAACTTCTGATATATCACATTTTTCATTATGTCGTGCAAAATTCTAATACCAAACATGTTCTGGTCCTATAGCTTTTTCCAGTGTGAGGACTGGCTGCTCTTGAGCTTGTTCAAGACGTCCGTTTGGCTCTTTAGGAAGTAATAATAAGCATTTGTCTAAAAAGAAGAAAAAAAAAGACTCCTACATTCCAGCATGTCTCTTTTGTATGTGGGCTTTCTTTCTTCATGTACTAGGCATCAAAATTGCCCTGCAGGGACCGGTAAAGTTTATTGAGTGAATTGAAATGGAGTGTTAAGTGTTAGTGGAAATGTCACGGGGGGTTTGGATTCCTGTTCATCGCCATGAATGAGTGACTGCTCACTGCTGCTGCACTCCATCACACCAAAGCGCTCCGCAGCTTTAATCAATGGCTATAGCTGGCCTGGTAAGTCTTGTTGGACTGAGTAAGGGGGGGGGGGGGGTGAACGCGGGTGGCAACACCTTTGTTAGCCTGATTGTTCATCGCATCCGTCTTATCGGGGGAAACACCACTGAACTAAGAGAAAAAGTTGCAGAGATGGGCGACGGCAACACACCTGCCCCACGACCACCCTCAATCACTCCCGACTCTGAGGAATCCCGTTGCTTTTATAAGCAACACAAGACATAAGCTCACCTGAGACAAATACTGTGTATTCTTCTCAACAAGTCACAACATGATGTAAGAAAAGCTGGCAGTGAGGTGAGCTCATGTCTATTGTTCCTTCTGCAATGCTTTTTTAAATTTTTTTATTTCACATGAATCCAGTGTTTCTTCATGATATTGACACCTCCTGAAATGTGAAGAGCTGCTTGCATTTCTCAGTTTCATATGAGTGTGTATTGAATATTTGGGGATTTCTTGGCTGCTGTCCAACAAAAAAGTTGCCATTTCATAGATATATGAAATATATATTCAAGGACCAAACACACTTGTCTACTAGGTGTGCATTACGCAACACTACGTGTGACATTATATAGAATAAAAAAATGAATGAATGCACTGAAACAATATTTGAAAGGTATCTAGTAATTAATAAAAAATGTAAAGTTAATTGCAGACCTGGATTTCGCACCTCAATACTTCTTCTAGGAAATTAAACTGTAATAAAAGCAGGTATTTCTATCTCACCATTTTTCAAGATGTGTGTGTAAGATCTATTCCAGGTTGAGTCAAAATGACTACCGGACATTGTGCGCAGCACAGTGATGCTGATGCTAGCACATTTCCTGTCTATTTGCCACATTACAGCCAGATTCTTCAACACGTCTTACATCACAACCACAAACAAGCCAATGCATGGGGACGCACTGCATAGCAAGTAAACAAGGCTCTCCATCCCTTTTGAAAGCTCACACTGCTGCAGCCAGGACTGTGTGGCAACGACGGTATCAAAGCTCAGGTGACCCGCTCAGGTCTGCCTCTCTTCCTCTCTCAGTTTAGTGTAATCATACCTCAGTGCAACACAGGAAAGACAACCTCATTATGACACCAAAAGTAGTGTTACATCAGGGAATATCACAGTGATAACTCAGCAAAAACAATCAATAGAAAACAATATGCATCTGTAATCAAGCCACAGCAGTGCAATTCTGGTATTACTTTCCCATGTCCTATAATTTGGTCTCTGTTACCAAGTTTGTTCCATGATCCTGGTTATCAAACAATCTTATCTGCTACAATCAGTGTCACTGCGTGGAAATCCAGAGCGCAGTCTAAACATTTGCATCTGTGTAACCAGACAGCAGCTGGATATCTCACGGTGAACACACTGTTCCCCATTCCCAGCAAACATCAGAGATACACATCTTCCACTGAATCCTGCTGCTATAGCCTAGGTTACTCGGCAGCAGCGTGCAGAAGAGGCAATTTTAAAGTTGTTATTGTGTTCTGTGTACAGCCTACGGGATGGAAAATGGGCTCCTGGCTGTTCGGACACAGTTTGAATGGTATTGTGGGAAGTGTTTGTTTCATAAAAACGGTGAAACATTCAAACACTGTTAGCTGTGTTTGGTGATCTTTAGAGGCACATACGGATGGTGGGAAAGTAACCAACCTTGACAGGGGAGCTCCTGATGGCCACGGGCAGCTCTCTGATCGCACTGCCCGGGGGAGAAGCGCATATCCCGACTGCGTACCCCTGCAGCGAGCCCCCGGCCAGGGACTGCCTGCCGCCGGCTCCTACTCCTCCTCCTCCGTTCCCTCGCTGCGGCCGCTGCTTAATGCCGTCCAGGAGGCGAACCAGCAGGATGTTCGCCGGCAGGTCGTCCACCCCGCAGTCCACCAGGATGCGACACTCCGGGCAGCGGAGCTCGTTCCGGGAGCTGACGATGTTTTCCAGGCAGCGGCGGCAGAAGGTGTGCTGGCACGGCAGCACCTTGGCCGTGGTGTCCAGGCGCTCCAGGCACACCGAGCACTCCAGCAGATCCAGCAGAGACGAGGACTCGTCCATGTCCGCGGAGAGGGTAAGCATCTGGGCTTTCAGTGTCCGTGGGGATGCCGCGGTGACTGGTTCGTGTACCGTAGAAATGAGCCGGGGGCACAGCACATTCTGGGAAGCGGACCTGCGGGGAAGCAGCCAAACGGACGCCCCGCGACAGAGTCCCCCTTGCGCGTTGCACTACCGACCGTGTTGTGGATGTTCTCCGCTGTTCCGTAGGCTACCTCTAGCTGTCTCCCGCAACGTGTTTCTGTTTCTCGCTTTCTCTCTCTCTCTCTCTCTCTCGCTGTGTGTCTCCCCCTCTCTCCAGCAGCTGTGCAGAAAGCGGTGAGGTCACGCTCTCATCATCATCATCATCCGCGCGCAGATCAGAACTGCGGCGCGCGCTCACGCTCCAGAGCAAGATTGATACAGACTGGAAGAAAGAGAGCGAGAACGAGAGAGAGAGAGAGAGAGAGAGAGAGAGAGAGAGAGAGAGAGAGAGAGAGAGTGAGGGTGAGAGAGAGAGAGAGAGAGACACCCTGCAAACACACTAGAGACAGACAGGTCCACAGCCGCTGAGTTGTTGTCTCTCTCTCTCCTCACACCTTCACTCCCACTGGTTAATAAAGAAACACACACGCAGTTCACGGACAGAGTTTTTCTGTCATCTCTCGTGTTCTCAAAGACAAACTATTAGACCTACACGTAGCCTAGCCTCCCAGTTCTAAAACTTAATAGCCTACATTTGGCCGTCAATTCACAAAATCATCAGGCATGTTGTAGGCTACAGTGTTTCTTTTATGTGAAGATTAAGGTTTTAGAGATGTGACCCAAGTTTGAGCAAGATGGCACATTGCTGTGTGTGCTTGCTTGGTTTAGTTCGCTTTCTATTTATAGCCGTATTTATAGACTTTGAATCGATGCATTGGGTGTCTCAACGTGTGCTACCCAGCGGACAGGCTCATCACCTCTGTCACTACGTCCAGCTGAAAAACAGGGCTTTTGGAAAACAAATAGTTATTTAGCGACGCCTGGTGGACATCAACTGATCGTGTTGTTTGCCCTGCTTTGAACAATTTAAAAAATCTTCAAAAAGTTATCACCATTTTTTCACAAACAATGTTCTGTATAGACTAGGCTAGACCATCATACATAGACTACAACGACTACAAAACACAAGATGTGATAATAGCAATACTGTAGCCAGGCAGGACTGCTTTCAATCAGATGGTGGGATTTTCAAGATAAAGTTAAAACTAAATACTGTCATGTGCTATGTGATGGACCCAACACACTTAAATGACAAGTAAATGTGTGTGTGAGTATCTGTGTGTGTGTGTGTGTGTGTGTGTGTGTGTGTGTGTGTGTGTGTGTGTGTGTGTGTGTGTGTGTGTGTGTGTGTGTGTGTGTAGGTGAGTGTGTGTGTGTGTGTGTTGCTTCTCAGCCGTGACTGCAGACTTGCTTTGCCTGTCCACCTGTTCAGACCTGCTCCTCTCACATTCAGCCCTGGAGGTGTAGTGAGTGATTGAGCCAAAGGTGTGTGCGTTTGTCCCTGTTTGTGTGAGTGTGTAAGTGTGTGTTTGTGTGTGTGTGTGTGCGTGTGACACAGTGACGCCTTCCTGGGTGAGGGGTGGGCCCACTATTTACCACCCACGATGAATAACAGAGGGTGGACTGCTTAGGCATACAATGAGGAAGAGGGTGTGTGTGTGTGTGTGTGTGTGTGTGTGTGTGTGTGTGTGTGTGTGTGTGTGTGGAACCCACAAGTCAGATACTGAAAACATTGTATGCTGTATTTCATTTCACAACAAAGTACCTAAGTCACAGTGTTGCAAATGTTTTATTTTATTTTGGAATGAAAATATTACGCTATCAACACATTCTGTATAGATACTTATAGAGACTGAATGATGGTTCAAACTTTAGACAATGACAGTTGAAATGCATGTAACATAATGAAATGTGGCCAAGTGAATAAACTGAATTGAGACTGAAGCACTGAATAATTTACTCCTTCATTCCCTGTTTATGGTCCTATGCGGTGTACAGCTATACACAAATCAAACCAGCACAAATTGAATATTTAGTGGCTGGAAGTGGAACCAGAAGAAGAGAAAAAAAACCTTCTAAAATCAAGTGAAGGTCAAGTCTTTTGCAGCAGTTAATGACTTGAAGACGCTTTTCTGCTTTTTCAGCTCAGCTGCAAGATGAAGCTCCTCTTACATTTCATCTACGGAGACCTGCCATTTCTCACAGGTTTCCTGTGGCTGCAGAACATCGCAATGCTACAGTAATTCAGCCACTAAAAACGTGTGTGTGTGTGTGTGTGTGTTGTTGTTGTTGTCATGCCCTGATTTTGAATGCCTCACTGGCGCAGCAGCCCACAAGTGCTGGCAACAAGCCCTAATTCATGGTGTCTCTCTCTCTCTCTCTCTCTCTCTCTCTATCTCTCTCTCTCTCTTTATCATACCCACTCATGTCTCATGCCCAGCGTGTTTCATCTGCTTAATACAATTCTCCACAGCCAATGATTCAGAATTAGAGGGGAACTGCAGGGAGATGCGAACAAAAATGATTATTGGATGAAAATCCCCTCAATCCTTTTAAGCAGCATAGTCAGGGCTCCCTGTAGGACGCGGTGCTGTCAATAACACACAAAAGGTGGACGCTGTTAAACAGTAAGATGGGTCAATTAGGGATGGTAACGAGCCTTTTGGAGGTATAACGGTTAAACAGCTCTCTGAGACGCCACTAAGATTGACGTTTGTCCAATAATGATACTTGCACAGCACTTGCTTGATGGAAATTTAAATACCGTCATTATCCAGTGTCGCAAGGATTACTTTTAGGTTGTGCATTTGTACACAGTGTTATTTTCCATGCACTCTATTAATATAATAGTATCTCTACATAATGCATTCATGTTGGAATTCTCTGTTTTATTATATTCAAAACAGCATGTCCATGTCCAGATTATATGGACGTGAGCGCCGACTGGCACATTATGGCATGCTAAGCAGTCCTTGTGAGGGCAGTTTCCTCCCTCAGAATTTTGATATTGCATTTTTATTTTCCTTGCTCAGGGTTGGGTCAGTGAGTGGCCAGTTTGCTGAAGGCTCGGGAAGGTAAGTTAGTGAGGCCTCTTATGTGTTTCCAATGGGCTTTCAGTGCTTCATGCTCTGTATTTTATTACGTTGAATACTGTACTGCAATATCTGCAATAAAAAAAGTAATTATTTTATAATTGAATGTTGTCCCTTGGGAAATTCTTGTGATGATGAGATATGAAAACAAACTTGAGTTGACCTGAGACTGCATGCATACTGTAATTGTTTTCACGTCTTTTTTTTCTTCTGCATCAACCTAGTTTAAAAGGTTCACCCAAAGTTTCATATACCCCTATATTGTCTTCATCTTTATCAATAATATCAATAATAATTCTCAATCTTTTCAATCATTTCTCTGCAAACACAAGCATTCTCCCGCTGACTGCTCTGGAGAAAAAGATTGCCTGAGACGATCAAATGTAATGAATATGTATTGTGCATTTGTGTGTGTGTGTGTGTGTGTGTGTGTGTGGATCTTCTCTATGTACCTATACCATGCACCCCTCTCCCATCGACCAATGTCCTTCGTTCATGCAAAAGTAGGTTAGCTGACACTGCAGTTACCATGGCAACCGGCTCTTTGCTTCCTTGTTGAACAGTAGTTAGAGAATGTGAGTGTGTTCTCACAGACAATGTGCATGGGGGGGGGGGGGGGGGGGGGGGGGGGGGGTTCTAACAAGGTCATTGAGTCTGTGGTAGGTCCAATCGTACAGCATGTATACAAAGTTTTATGCCTTTTATGTTGCTTTTTTCAGTGGGAATGTGACATTGAATCACAATAAATGTTATATAAAGTAAGTAGTGTACAAATATCTTTCGGTCTTAGTTTAAATGTGTGCGTTTGCATAGAAGCTAATAGCGTAAATCTGAAATATAAGGAGAAAAATAGAAGTATCAACATCATAATCTTTCTATAATGCCTTGATTTCATCCTCCAAAAGTTCAAAAGAGACCACATTCTCAATTTCTTCTTTCAGGGTTTGAGTCTCCTTGGGGCACATGAAAAGCATGAGGACGTTTGCTTTTAAAGATTTTGCTGCAAATTGAAGTTACCCTAACTTCATTACACCAGGCAGCAAATTAGGCCTCCACTGACTGCTATCTTCTGTGAGCTACAGTACTTTGATGTGGTGCTGAGGGAGGGTTAAACAGGGTAGGCACACTGTGACAGCTGCTGTACTACTGAATCTTATACAACTCTAATCTCCAACATGAATGCATGTTGACCGTAGAGACTCAAGATATATACTGCTGATGATCACATTTATTCATGGGACAAGTAATCATAACTCCAAATCTTATTTGTCCAGAGCATAAACAAAAGCAGACCCATAAATAAACGAGTAAAACAGGAACGCAGCACATGGAGACAATATATTGGGTAAACTAGAAATATACAGAAAAAACATTTGAGACACAGTCTTCCACATTATGCTTATTTTTAGTGTTGAAAGAAAAGAAAGGCTAAGTGAATGTACATGTCAAAAACAACACATCTTTAAAGTTTCTTTTTCCATCATAAATGCTGTTTTTCATACCTCAAATATATTGTTTTCATTATCAGATGTACAGTATTTGTTATATACATATATACATATTGTTTGTTTCTTTGCTGCATCCTCCTACTTAATGCTGCAACAACCACATTTCCCCACAGGGATCACGCAGTGTGTCAAGGATATGTAATCCTATACTATTCTAAATGAATGTAGCTTTATCAAATAATCCCGTATCTCATCATATCTGATCTTGTTTAATCTTTTTTGTCACATTATGCCTCATGTATCTCAGTCTGCCTCACTGTAGTGTCTCATATATCATGTGTCCCATTATCTCAACATATCCTATCTTTTTATACCCCATTTCACCTTAATGCAGATTCACTTGCATGTGTTTTTGTGTTACAACATCCATCACAGTAAATACAGGTTTTGCTTAATATGTGTTTTTGTCCGGTCGGTGACAGAGCAGCCATCATTCTTTCAGCAGAACTCATCAGTCTTCTTGTTATCCTGTCCTCATCCTCTCTTTATCCCTCTCTTCTCATCTAATCTCTTCTCCTCTCATCCTCCTTTTCAGTCAGGAAGCCCCTGGATCGACATCAATGAGCCGCTCAAAGAAGGAGGGAGACAGAGAGACGGAGCGAGAGAAGAAAGAAGAGAGAGAAGAGGATGGAGAAAGAGAGAAGGAGAGAGAGAGACTGAGAGAGAGACTGAGAGAGAGACTGAGAGAGAGACTGAGAGAGCGACAGAGAACGCGAAAAAGGACGATGAGAGGGTAACCAAGAAGGAAAAAGACGATGGAGATACAGAGAAAAAATAAAAATAGGGACAGAGGGGGAAGACGGAGAGGGAGAGGGAGAGTGAGTAATTACAGGACTCCCAGTGTTTTCAAAGCCCCTCTTTTATCTCACCCTTCCTGTGGCTGTGAAAAGGAGAAGCGGCGGAAAGAAGGAGGAGGAGGAGGAGGAGAAGGAGGAAAACTAAAGTCCAAGCTTTAGTCCAACTCAGACAACAGGCACCAGTCATCCACATCACACAAACAAAGTCACACGCACACTCAAACTAATTTATAGCTTCTGTTTCAAAGACAATTTATCATCTCAAACAAGGTGCTTGTGTGTGTGTGTGTGTTGCTGGCCTTCATGTAAAGTACTCTAATAGTGATAGTAATAAGTAACTTTTCTCAGCCCACATATGGATATTGTGGTTAGTATTAATATTTGTTATTTGTCTGCCTATATGTTGCATATTGAGCGTGTTTACAGTGCTGTACCAAAAACAAATTGTACCAAATCTGAAATTGGAGTGGTAATAGGTAGAATTAAAAAGTAAAGGTAGTCATAATGGCAATATTAGTAGTATTTTGTAAGTAATGATGACAGCTGTAATAGTACAGTATAACTTGTCAGTAGCATATGCATTATAGACAGTACATTCATCATATATATATACCAACATTAACTGGTTTTAATGTCTCAAATGTGACATATTGTTGCTTTTCTTTGTCTTAAATGACAACAAAACGGATATATTTGGATTTCAAACTGTTTGACCAAAGGAATGAGCCATTTGTAAGAAATCAATTTGGGCCGCCCTATAAACCTGCGATGGACATGTTTCCACTATTTTAAAACTATTTATTGAGAAACCAAACGGGGAATTAACCGATAATGAAAACAGTTAGTTGTAGCCCTAATATGAGACGCAGTGCTCACAGTGTATACAAACACATATTCAGAGAGTATGGGACAAGCAAGATACAAAGTAAAAATATATATTGACATTAGCTTGTGTGAGACAACGAAGCATGGACACTTAACTGATTGCATATATATATATATATATATCATTGTTAAAGTAGGCCTAAAAGGCCTATAGTTAGTTCATCTTGGTAGGTGTTTTCCTTATGATGATCAGATTGGAGTTCAGTTCAGCCAGTCCTGGTGCTGCCACTACAGGCCTGTGAACACTAGATGGCGGAGTTGAGTCGTAGCCTGCAGCACGTTAATTGTCCCCGCCAAGAGTCTACCTGGGACCGCGGACTGTGCACGTTAATCTGTCTCTCATTCAGGGCGGAGAAAACTTCTCGCTTTTTTTTTTTCTTCTCCTCTCTCATCAAGGAGGAGCCTGCAGACACACCGACATGCAGCAAAGTGGAGGCTGAGACACAACTCGGACTGAGTGGAGTAAAAACTCGCAGACAAACCAGTCCCCTCGGCGATGCTTATCCGACACCGCGCCAGAGATTGATCGCCGATCACCAGGACTGATCGCCCCGCCAGCAGATCCCGCAGTGCCGCGGAGAAACCAAACCAGCGTGCCCCCCTCTCTGAGCTCCAGGTAAGACGTCTGAGCAGCTTCGCTCTCTGGAATGCAAGGACGGATTTCTGCAAGACTTCGGGGAAATTCCTGAGCAATACTTAGGCTATTATGCCCCCAAAAAACGTGAGCTTTATTCTAGTTTTACCTAAAGTATAAGTATAGGATTGTTGTATAGGATATGTAGGCTTTAGGACAGAAACACTGCGGATGCATGTAAAAAAAACACACATCAACAATACAACTAAAGTTGCTATATATTGTTTTGTGTCAAAATATGCAAAAGTGACTCCGAACACTGCTATTTAGATGACATCTCATGTATTTGACAGGCTGATTGATATAGGCCTATATGTGTTGTCAACTGCATGAGACAGGAGAAATATGTTTCCAATATTATTATTCCCCCCCCAAAAAGTCATTTACATGACATGCATTTTTAAGTACAGTCTGTGTGCAACAGGCAAATCCCCACATACATTCTGAAGTTTGTGACCACTTCTGTGCGTGTTGGTGCAAAGGCTGTAGCCCAAGGTGGGAGACAAACGAGATGGTTTCTCACATCACCAGCTTAGGCCTGGATTGCTTCATGACAAGGCTGTGTTTTTTGAACCCCAAATATGCTGCAGATGTCACTGACTTTATCCTCTTGTGATGATTTTGATCCGTGTGAATAGAGTAGAAGAACTTGCAGTGGCAAAGGCGTTTGGGTTATTATATTATCATGATGATAAAATCATTTTAATGCAATAAGCCCATTCAGTCCTGTATGATGTGTTGGGGAGTTTCTCTAAGAGACTGTATCTTTGGCTGTGTGTTTGAGCGAGTGTGTGACCCTGCACACCTTTCTCCCCTGTCTGCATAATTGTTTTCTTGGTGCCGCCTGACTGTCCCGGGCCCCGGGGCCCCTGGGGGAAGTCCTGCCCGCAGACAGGCAGCTCGGCCCGGCTGGGGACATGCCGGGTCCTGCCGAGCCTCTGAAGTCTGCTGGCTGGCTTTGAACTGTAGCTGCTGGAGGTGGAAATCAATCCGTCTCTACTCCCCCCCCACCTTCTCTCTCTCTTTCTATCTCTCTATCTGTGTGTCTCTCCCTCTCTCTCTCTCTCTCTCCCCCTGCAGCCCCCAGCACAGCGCGTCTCCGCTGCCATTGAATCTTTCATGTTCACAGGTAGAAAGGCAAAGGAGACACAGAGCAGAAACAGGGGAGGGAGTGTAACTCATCTTCAAAAGAAGTTAATACGGTTTCTGAGGATTAAAAGGATGAAGGTAGAAAAAAGTAACAAAGCCAGCGCCTGTAGTCATGATCATCCTGTAGACTGGGGTGAATAGATAATTTGTTGATTTACTCGCCGCTCTGTCGCTTAATGCTGCTCGGTGCTAGAACTCACACAATTACCCTATTTACTTTGGGGTGATGTCATCGAAAAGGGAAAGTGATTCTTGTGTTTGTCTTGTGGAAGTTATTGTCGAGATTTATGTCACAGCTGATTCCAATCCACTCAACATATCCAATTCCCCCAGCTGAGAAATGTATAGAGCTCAGGAGGCCTGTTGGGGTTGAATGTTTCATAATGCTTCACACATCTGAAATGAAATTCTGCAAAACAAGTCAGAAAGTTTACGTATTGGAAGTGAAGTTATTTTAGCTCATTAGGTTACTACCTATGACTGTTTGGTGGAGGCTTTTATCCACCACGCCTTACCAGAACCATTGGCCATGTGCAAGAATCATTTACATTTTTTGTAATGTATAGGATTGTAATAATTATTTAAGCGAATGATTTATTGGAACAACCTGGCGATCCAGTGATGAATCTAAAGAAACTAAAATGTCAGTGTCAATTTTATCCCTACAGGGATACTGACATTTATTTTAAAGTTGTTTTTTTTACCTGGAAAAAGCACAAAAAGACTTCACTGAAATACTCACTGAAGTCGTAGCCTACTAGTAAAACAAAAGAGTAATTCATAAAATGTGCCTTTTTTAATAGAAAAACAGTTTAATGAAACAAAAGAAAGTGTCTTACTTCATTGTATTCATACTTTAAATTCATGTTAAGATTACGAAAAGCACTGGAAAAGAGGTGTTAATGTGTACAGTAAGATGTTTTACCTCTATCAGTAGGATTTTGACCCTGACAAAACAATGAACAATGAACAAAGATATAACTCACTGATGAAATACAGGCTATAAATTGGATCTATAATTTGCAGCATATTCTGTATCTGTGTACTGAGGTTCTGTGTGCGCTCAACACTGATAGTGTGTACAGCTCTGACTGATGCAAGCTGTTCTTGAAAGAGCAAACAAAAGGCATCTGACAATATAAACCAAATACTGCTGCATAACTCACAGGCACCGGGACAGACAAATAAACAAGTAACTTAGAATGAGACAGCGGGTCTTCCGGGGACTCCAGGAGGTCCCCAGCAAAAATGAGGAGGTAGCTGCATTTCATTATATTTTAATTTACATGCAATAATCCCAGCAGAAAAAAAAAAAACCCTTTTCTAATCATGGGTTTCACTCTCACCATTATTATAGCCCCATGCACAGCGCAGACAAACCAACGCTGAATCAACAGTTGAAATCTCTGCAGGCCCCAGGGAGCAAGTTTAATCAAATTGAGGTTTGTGGTCTAATTTGTGTCCACTAAAGAGTCCTCTGTATGGGAAACCTACTTCAGTTATTCATCAATTTATTCTGGGAGAGCTGGCACTTCAATGTCTTACATTGTGGAAAAGCAGAATTGCCGGGTGAGGTCTTGAAAATCGTAGTTTATGATACATATGAGAGTTTGTGCCCTAAGATGAAGCTAACATAAATAGTTGCGTGCTGAACACCAAACGGTGGTGTTTTCTGGTTGGTGAAACCAATAATTGGCGGGTGGGAAGCTGG
Organism: Leptoclinus maculatus; assembly: GCA_032191485.1. Taxonomy (NCBI): domain Eukaryota; kingdom Metazoa; phylum Chordata; class Actinopteri; order Perciformes; family Stichaeidae; genus Leptoclinus; species Leptoclinus maculatus. The sequence continues at coordinate 9,808,345 of JAVDOI010000018.1, forward strand.
TGAGGGATTGTGTTGTTGGTCGAGGCACCTGTGCAGATTGGGTGTAGGATCTGATCCGCTCTGTTGCTGGTGGCAGGTTAAAAGTACACAATACCAGAAGTAGGCGTGAATGGTTCTGTTTGGTTTGCAACTTTCAACCCTCTTAAGTAAGAGCTTGAATTCTTAAGTCTTTAGATTTTCGGTGGGCTGATGAGGATTTGTGCTTCAAAGATCCCTCCATCCAACATGACAAGCTGCTGCTCAGACTACTAGAATTATCCGCCTGCAAGAAAGACTCCAAGAGCCTTCAGATTTGTTTGAAGAACACACAACTATACGCTTTATTATTTCAATGTTGATAACTGAAATAAACAGAAATGAACAATGTGGATTTGTTTTACTGAAAACCAATGTTCATCAGTAATTCTCTTTGAGTGAGGTCATTATATTAGAGCTAAGATGTTAACTGCTAAGTGTTTTAAAGTACTGTATTGTCCAGAAACAAGGTAATCACCTATCAGAGGAAACACCCTACGAAGTGCACTCTTCCCCCGAATATATAAAACTCTTACTTGATCTTATGCTTTTACTTGTTCTGACAGCAATAAGACATACAGACGGATTCCTAGTTGCAGATTAGGCTTCCCACCTACAGCCACTGCAGAATAAACAGAGACAGAGAGATGTTCTGCCCCAGCAGAGCTAAAGAGGGGAACAAGGGATCAGGGAGGGGGGACGATGAAAGACAGATCACCGGCAGGCAGAGAATCAAAGAGCCCACTGACTGACTGGAGCTGGGATAGGTGTGTGTGTGTGTGTGTGTTACGCGAACATGTGTGTGACTTCTTTTCATGTGCCGTAAGAGTTTGTTTTTCCTGTGCACGGAGTGGGAAGCTGACAGTAAGTCTGTAATTAAAGCAATCAAAAGATGAAGACAGATGAAGAAAACATCACACACATATGCCGCACGTATAGAAACTGGGCCATGTATGTCCCTCTACCGGAGGTGGGATGATTCTCTGCTGCTTAAAAAAACATCTGCACATTATTTAAGGAATCAAGTATTTACATGAAAGCTATACTTCAGGTGTCATTTGAGCCATCGACCCCTTTGTGTGGCCCAGAGTAGGAAACATGTGGAAGTTTCTGCTAAGCCCGTTTTGACACTCCTGTGACAGTACAGAGCTCGCACTGATAAACCACGACACTGCGGTTGGACGGGGTCCGAGCAAAACGGATGTTTAGTCAGCATACGACGGCCAGCTGTTGGCGCCTATGTCTCCAAAGTTGGAAATCACTTTAATCATTGGTTTATTTTCACAGCAAACTTAGACGGGTCATTATGTTGCAAATTAAACTTTTATCTATTTCTGGCTCATTTAGTTCCTGATATCTGAAGCCTTGATGGCTACTTTCTTCTTTGGTTTCCTTCAGCAGCACTGATAAAGACATGCAGGGAGAATGGGAAACGAACATTAACACACACATGTCAGCAGTGCGGTGTGTGTGTGTGAGCCTGATAATAATGATTAGTGTACATTGTAACTATAGAGCTGTCTCTTTTGTTTGTAGAGCTTACTTTTTCAATCAGGGAGTTCTGTTAAGGCTCACGGTCTGATTCAGCCAAAAGGTGAAAGCGGTTGCTCTAATTTGACTGACAGCGCTGCCACCACCCCCTCTATTTACTCCTCCAGCTGCCTCCAAATCATAGAATGAGACAAAATGCCAGCAGCACATTCCTCCTTCATAATTCACTTCTGAAAAGAAAGCGAGTGGGGGCATTTATGATTACTTAAAGGTTGGATTGGCCAAATTCTTGAACACATTCAGTGAACTGAGGTGTGTTTTGACGTTTATCAGGCCGATTATTCAAAGCGCAGGTAGATGATTATGGTCGCTGTACAGTTAATGACATGGTATTATCTTGAATAAAATTGTCTCATTTCTTTTTCTGAAGATTATAGACTATTGTAAGAAGAGTTTCTCTGATTATAGAATCCTGATAATTCACAATTCGCAAATGGGTTCACTTTGTGGTCGGTGTTTTTGTAGCCTTGATCTCGGTGCTACTTGAGTGGAAAATCTGACAAGAAACAAATGAAAGTAAGTGGATAGAATCAGAGGCACAAACACCCAGTGTATAAGGAAAATATATAAGGAATGTTGTTTGAGTGACTTGTTTACCAGAGCTGGTGGAGGTGTCAGTGACAGACTTGATAGAGGGGAAATCCACATCGTTAATGGTTTTCTGATTCATGTTTTACTTGTTTGAAGCGTTATTACTTGTGCAAATTCAGATCATGAATCTTAGTCATAATAATCATAATATTCCAGCATTTATTTAATTAACATTGTGGCATTTTTTTGTGGCTAGTTTAACGCCTTTGTCTTTAGATAGCTAGCTAAATACAGCATATATATTTGCTACTGATGAAGCATGAAGTTGTACACTGAGTACTGACATGTGCATGAAGCAGACAGACATCTGCATCATGTGAAGCTGATGATGACCGTCTCTCTTCTTCTGTCTGAGGCTCAAAGCTGGTGAGCGTGATATAGTCGCTGCTTTGGTTGGCTGGAAAACAGCAGGATTTGAGGTGTTTGTGCGCGCACACACATACAGGCTAGAGGTCACGAAGAGAGTAGTAACATGTGTTTGAGATCTTGCTTGGATTTGTCAAGTTGAGCCCTGGTCTGCAAAATTAATTGCTAGGGACAGGATAGGGATAAAGCAGCGCATTGATTAACTTTGGAACTTGTTCATGGCCTGGTAGCAGAGGGATTATATATACATTTATATATATATATATACTGTATATATATGAGAGTGTGTTTATGGTAGGGTTAGAGCAGCTCTCTGTTGTATGGGGCCAAAATTATATTTTATTTAGAGTGAGACGGCCAAAGCAGTCAAATATTGGCAAAACTCTTCAGCTGCAGTCAAACAATATCAGCATTAACAGTCCAGTAACGTGTAATCATTATTCAATCATAATTTGAAATGTACCCGATAAAAAGACAGGAGAGGAAGTTGCCTGAACAGAAAAAAACAAGTTAGAGAAGAAAGAGAAAGGTTTCAATGGAAAACAGATTTTCCTTTTAGAAATATCAAAACCAGGATGACAGAGACCGCTGAATCCACATGCTGCTGATTTAATTGTCATCAGAAATTAAGTGCCGTGGAAGAGCCCACAAACCCTCCTCTATATATATATATAACCTCATCCTTCATCTGTTCATTGGTTTTGCTTCCTGGCCGAGTTCCCTCTTCTCTGATTGGCCCTATTACTTAATCAGGCAGGAAGTCATTATCAACCGGCGTAATAAATAGATGTTACAAGGGTAAACACTGATGGTGAAAACGATCGTTTCCCACACAATCCATGGGTACTCTTAAAAATAGACTCATTTGGCTCTATATGTCTCAATGAAAGGAATGAATGGAATTAAATCAATGAGACGAGGAGAAATAGACAGAAAGAGTCATTTTAAACACTCGTTTGAGTCCAAAACCCTACAATATCGTCCCAGTATCGATGGGACGATATTGTAGTGATATTTGATTTTCTCCATATTGCCCAATTGTAAAAAGAACTGGATTTTTTTTCCCAAGCATTTGTTCACGTTCATAACAATAAATGACACATTGTTAGATAATATTTATGTAGTGTTTTTAATCTTGAAACCAGCTGGGTAACTGTGACTTGGCCCATTGAACTTGCTGCATTTTTCTCTATATGCGGATGCTATTATTTGGTCCTGGACTCCACATGGAACGGAGGGGGATTTTGGAGATATTGTGAATCTTCCAAATGATGCGTAGTGAATCAAGCATTCCACTCTGGGAGGAATAAACTGAACTACCACAGACTAATCATGCAGTAAAAAAAACCTACTCCTTATAAAAGAACAAAGCATGTTCATCAAGTAGGATTGTGGTGCCAGAGAAGTGACTATTATTTTCAAGTAAAGACCAATAATGAATAGCCTATTTTCCCACAAGAAACAACTAATCACCTAATATGTTCGTATTCAACCAATCTGATGCTCTATTTATCGAAATGAACACACAGTGTGCTTACACAGTGAGGTCTGAAGCATTACCACAAAGAAAACAAGCACAAGGATGAATAACGAGAGACCGACTGGCAGGTATGGGTGGTAGAGTGTAGAGACTTAACGTTAACTGTCTACTTGATGTGCCTGTACGAGCTGATCTACGGGAACTTCCATAAGGCAACCCCTCCTTTCACCTACAGGGTCTAAACATCCCCGTAATGACTTTTAGCTTAGTCGATCACATTTGGCTGTCATATTTAGCTGCGGTCCATATCGATACAGACTTCATTCTGCTTTGAAGTTTTCGGTATCACGGCATTACGCTTGTCACTGTAGGCCAGGGAACTTTGATGAAAGAGGGCTTCTTTTCAGTCTCATTAAATCGCATTGTATGGATTTTAAGGTCAATGGGTTTGTTATTGTGCGCTTTTTGTAATGAAGCAGAGTTAATCGTCTTTCCATAGTTATGTATAATTTGGTCTCTTCTACTGACAAAATAAGAGCAATCAAATGCAACCAAATGAAAAACAGAGATGAAGACAGGGCGAATGAAGGGGGGGCAGAAATAAAGCCTTCACAAAGTATTCATCCAGAGAAAAGGCTGAAAAGGCTGAACTGCTTTTCCTCAGTGCTTTCACACGCTCATACTGGGAGCTGCCCAGTACAACGGCTGTGTTCTACGGGTGCCACAATGAACTGCGTATGTACTCTACCTGGTAATGACACCGCTAAAGACAGAAGGGTTATTTATCGTAGATTATGCGGTCGTTAGAAGATTAATACCCTCGGGGGGGCAAAAACGACTTGGGCTGACTTTCATCTCCGACCTGCCCCGACAGAGAGCGCCAGGGTTAGAGAGACAGAGAGAGAGGGTGAAAAGAGGTAGAACAGAGTGTCAGAAGACACCGAGAGTCTTCAAACACAGCGGTGTGTGTGTGTGTGTGAGCGCATCACTTTAACCCCATAATGAGTAGCCTTGAGGGGGTCCACAGCCATTTGGCAGTTCTTCATTTCCTGATTTAAAAAAGAAAAAGTGCTGTCTACCCTTTTATCTCTTCGGCAGCAACACACAACCCAATGCACACACACACTCACACACACACACACACACACACACACGCGCACCGGTTGTGGTCTTCCCACAAGGACTTGTGCAATTAAGCCTATTTTGCCCTCAGAAGCCAGCTCTGTGCATATTTATACACCATATCTATGTGTTAAATGTGTGTGTGTGTGTTTTGCGTGTGCGTGTATGTTGAAGCTGTAATTAAGCAAGATCAAACCCTCGGGGTCGGGGAATTAGCCGTCGTCGAAGATCAAAAGGTTTTTCACTCAAGTCTGTGAAATGGAGTGAAATCAGAGGTTTAGAGCCAGACAGACTGATTTTGACCTCAGATAATGGCCTGTCTCTGTCTGTGTCTCTCTCTCTCTCTCTCTCTCTCTCTCTCTCTCTCTCTCTCTCTCTCTCTCTCTCTTAATGTGGATTTTGAGCTGATCTGACCTTTGGGAACATCAATCAAAACAGTAACATGTTTTTTTATGACAAAACTACAGTGTCAGTGGATTCGTTTTTTTGGTCTGCCGCCACTTATGGTTGTATTTAAGCAACTCAAACTACATGGTGAAGGTTAGGGAGTGAATGCCTTCATGGTTAACAGAATAGTCTGTTGTTATAAAGAGGTCAAATACCGGAACACCAATCTGCCACTCAGACCTCCCACAGCCATACTTGTTGCTGTGCTGTCACACTACTCACACTACCAAAGATAAGCAATATATTATTACTTATGCTGTTCCCCTGGCATACTGATTATTCTATTTTAACGTAGATTCAAAATGTAGATAAAGTTCAAAATCATCGAAATGTCTAAATACATAACACGCTTACTGTGGGTCCCATGTGAGTTAAAAGTAATCAGACTTTAAGAGTGTCTTCTTGTTTCAGTTTGAGCACAACGTGTTTCATTCAGGCCTGGTTGTGTGAGCAGATGTGATGCAGGTGTGTTATCAGCAGGGTTTAGGGGGTCACAGGGTCCAGTATAAAGCCAGGAAATCAGACGGAAGCCTTAGATCCAAGAAAAGTATCTATATACACATGTATACATACATATACTTTCCTTCCTATAATTAACACTGAAAAGAGACTCCATGAGAAATGTACTTAATAACAGTAATTAGAGGTGCGTTTGTGTGTATGTGTGTGTGTGTGTGTGTGTGTGTGTGTGTGTGTGTGAGTGAGTACATGCTTTAACTTGATAGTGTTTGTATTCTTTATTAATTCCTGTGTACATAACTAGGGCTTCAAATCTTATTTAGCTGTGAAAATCAATGTTAAATTGGAAGATGGGAAAAATGGATTTGAAATATGGGTTTGTTATAAATTACTTTTGAAAGTATCCGTTTCTCATTACCATGTCTGGTACTAATCATTACAAAACTTATATTTCATCTTAATGGTCAGAAAATGTATCTATCAACTCGCTGAGTTGATCAAAGGATTGTGCATTCGAGTCCCTCAAGGCCTTATTGACACTTATATGGTGGAGTTTTGTAAGTTTAGAATAGTGAATGTAACCTTGTAATTACTTGTAGATTAGAAGCAAATTATAAAAGAACAAAAAAAAGAAAAGAAAAGAAAGAAGCGAATAATAATTGGAGTAATTTAACACCCCGCAGCTCCACAGTGTTACAGGAAGCTGATAGAAGCAGCGTTCACTCAGAATGCTCTTTTCTGTCAGAGACCACACACACACACATGCACACACACACACACACATGTACGCACGCATGCACACACTCACACACACCTAGTGGAATCCTTGGGAAAATGTGCATGTGCAGTAAAAAATAACAATCAAGCATGCAAGTTGCTTGTGCTGCATTGAGTTGCTGTATCTTTCTATTAAATGCTGTAAATTAGTCAGTTTGTTCCATTTTTCTTCCTTTTGAGGAAGTGATTTATATTAGAGCACTCTTATGTTTTATGATAAAAAAATGTTTAATTTGTTTGCAAATTATTCGGAGCCATTCTGAGTGATTCTGGGCTCATTCGTTTGCATTCAACCGCTGCTTAAGAGGTGATTCTTTACAGAGGACCCCAGCCAGTATACATATCCTTTCAATTACAGTGACGACATCATTTACATACTCGCACATCACGCACGCACACACACACACACACACACACACACACACACACACACACACACACACACACACACACACACACACACACAGCGACACACAAGACGCTCCACTCTCAGTGCAGTGCCAAGGCAGGACAAACACAGAGTAAATCAAATCGCAGGCACGATCTTGCAGATGGACAAGAGAACAAACAAGCAATCCCACATCACCACACACAGGCGCATGGACTCACACAAACACAAATATACCATACAATTTTGATTTACGCCTCACTGAGAGAAATACACACAGACTTTATGAAGTGTTGCTAGTATGAACAGCACATCCAAACACCAGCCATCATTTCATACGTACGAAAACAAACACAGTCGCATAATGACTGTTTGCCCAACGCCCACTTCAAAGTTACAGCCACTGTGTGTGTGGAGGATTTGAAACTCAGCTATGTACTATATGGTTCTTTTTTTTTTCACTTTAACCTCATTTTGGTGGAACTGCAATGGAGTTGTTAGCTGGTGTGAAACCAGACTTGAAAGCTGTTTTTACTGGTGTTTTCCACTAAGTTCAGGGTTTTGACAAAAACTTTAGCCGAGAGAGACAAAGACACAGGCAGATAATTATTAAGTGATATCACAATCCTTTATTGAAGCAGAGGTTAGCCAACGTTGATGTGTGCTGGCAGTTATGAGCCAGAGGAATGCCACGGGCTGTTCTGTTGCTATTACATGTTTATGGGATGATGACGTGATGGTAACGGGACAGTGAACTCATCTGGGCCACACACACACACACACACACACACACACACAATGCCCACTGACAACAGTACTGTTGGCAGAAGACTGATTGCAGAAAATGTTTGCTTTACAATCATTTCTCTTTGTCTTTTCTCTGGTCTGCAGGGAGAAGAAGCAAATATGTCAGAGAGGAGAGGTCAGAAGAAGTCCATCTCTCTGTCCTCATTGTTGGTAAGTTTTCAGTCTTTGACTTTGTTTCATCTTAATTTTCCCTAATCCTCCTCCTTTAATACTATTTAATTAATTCACCCGTGTTTCCTTTCTTCAGTTCTAATCTCAAACCAATTTCATATTTCCTTTCACTTTATTTTCATTAATTCATCACTTACCTCTCCGTGGTCCTCCCTCTTTCCTCCTCCTTTTCTCAGCTTTCACTCGTCTCTTCCTGTCTATCTGTTATGCCTCTGCTTCACATCCTTTTTCTTCTTCCTTGCCCTCTTTCAAAATACTGTCAGGCAGTGGGCATAAGGCCGAAGCCATCATCGTATTCCTGGTGTCCTCAGAAACTCGTATTAGTCCATCGGTATGGACCGCAGCCACAACCTACTCCACACTTGGCACTGCGTCATGCAGACACTCATTGTTATGTGCCAGCTGCTTGCACAACATTGCAGCACTTGTACCAATTAGTCAAACTGAGAGTTTTTTCAGAGAGCAGATATCTTTATAATCTGACTGGGAATCTCGAGATTCTCTGCCTGTTTTGATGTTGAAACCCACTGGCAGAGTTCCCGACAGGCTCCTCCACCTTTACCCTCCCTCTCTCCTGTTCTCTGCTCTATTCTCGTCAGTCACTGACTGTGAGTACATGCAGGCTGACACTGGAGCACTTAGTCAACAAGGAGGAGACATTTAGACATTTAGGACGGTGTCAATTTACTACACCACTGAATAGTGGCATCAGAAATGTATTACTACACATTTTAAAATCACTTTCTATATATAGAGACTACATCTTTGAGGAATATGTAGAACAATGAGAAATGACTGACGGAGAAGTGTGCTGGCGGTGTCATATTGCACAATAGCGCACACAGAGACGACGCGCTAAAGTTATCGATGTGTCAAAGGACGCTCAGTGGTGGAGACTATTTCTACTCCATTAGAGGGAAATATTGTCCTTTTTTCTGCACTACATTTATCTACAGTCAGTAGTTACTTTACAAACTAAGACTTAACATACGAAACAAAAGAGGACTTTTAAAATATGATGCATACAATATCTACCAACAAATATCTAACCACCAACAGTATGTACAATTTGGGCTGAGCTGATTAACTAACAGTCAAATATCAATACATTTATTAACTGCTTTTGATAACTAATGTCACTTTGAACACGACATTTCTCTCTATTTTCTAACCCTAACACTAAACCACACAACTGATGAATCAATCAAGACAATATCAGCAGATTAATCTATATTAAACATAATATTTGGTGGCAGCCAATCCACCTCAACCAACTTCAGTAAAATTCTGCTGACAGATTAATGCATGAGTAATAACAGTCTAATTATATGATATAACACTCAGAGGGGCTTTTTCTGTATTGAGTTATTTTACTTTTGATACTTTCAGTACATTTCAGTACATTTTTACTTAACCCTTTCAAATAATACTTCACATACTTTTACATAAGTAACGTGTGCAGTACAGTAGTTTTACTTATAATGGAGTATTTTCAAAGTGGTGGTGTTCGTACTTTTACTTGTGTAAAGGATCTGGATACTTCCTCCGCCACTGGTTTTGGTAAACACTCCGTGTAGTTTACAATTCAACAGCATTCCTGCCAAATTGTAGTTGTGTGAGGAATAACAGTGAGGACCCACTGGATCCTCTGTGATGAATGTGCAGAGATGAACGCTCCAATGTTTGAAAGACCTCACTAAATATCCTCCCAAAGCATTGTGGGATAGCTTGTTTGCCCTGCGGAGAATATTGTGGTGAAGTTGTCTTTCTTCCAGCTGTGGAACGATGTGCAAGAAGAACATCATTATTGCCGTTTCTTCAGAGCCAAACAAAGTGCTGCTCCGTGCGTATAGTTGCACAAATTGACAGAGAAAGAACAATGCACACAATGCAAAAACACCCACAGTGACCCATAAATGTGCGACACACTGATAAAGATGATTGGCAGATGATGTCGTACAATCGTTTTTGCTCGTTCAGCGTGCCGATTTGCACTAGCTGTACATCAGGTGTGGGAGGTAAAGGTCAGTTTGTTTGGAATCTGGTATAAATTACAAACAGATAACTTGGCCACAGAGGATTGTGCTCCATCCGGTGGTACACAAACACACAGGCAGCGTGCATTTGTATATAACAGGGTCTTGCGTCTGCTGTCATGAGATCATTATGAGGAAGAGAGAAAAGAGGGAGATGTTATTGAAACAACAGAGAGAAGACGGAGGGAGTTAGTCATGCACACATTTTCTTTGCGATCATTTTCTGGACTGCAGATGATTTTTTTAAAAGTCAGTTAGTTTGTTTGGAAAAGAACAAAGTGTGCTGGTAAAAGCTATAAATACCAGCTGCTACTTATTACAGTCAACCACAATGACACAATGACACACACACACACACACACAATGTACCCATACAGTACATAGACACACACGCAAACACTGGTATTGTGCAAACTCTCTCACACTCACACACAGTCAACAACGGTCTCCACTAATCTGAGTAACAAAGATGAAGAAGGCTGGAAATGTGGCGTTTGTTGCTTTTTGACAATTAAAAATGTTGATGTTGATTCTGTTCCAGTTGGTTTCACTGTTTAAATCAGCCATCGTCTACTGCAGTCATTTATCTCTGCTGCTGTTGCACTGTGAATCGTTCTGGTACAACTTCCCACATGTACAAATCAATTAAAGTTGAATTGTTAGTGCCCCATGATGCTGTATTTAAATCCCTTAGCAGAGGTATGCCCAATTACAAAAAATGGAGGTACAAACATTTTTTTCTACAGTTTATTTGAAGATGTTTTCATTGAGAGGATTAATGATGAATTGTTGATCTGTTGGTCAGACAAGATTATCATTATCTAAGGCATTACTGAGGACTTGTGTTTGGTGTTTGTCTTTTTTGACATCCTTAAGACAAACTACTTAATCAAATACATAGTCTACAGATTAATAACAACAACGGTAGTGTTGTAAAGTCAGCTGAGAAGTCATTGGAATGGTTAAAAAACAACAACTAATAAACAATAGTTCAAAATCCTTGTTAATAAAAGATTCTGTAGAGAACCACATTTTTCAAAATTCAAATAAAAGTCTTGAATATATTTATCTTTATATATGTTTGATATAGTTTTGACAACGTAAATACTTAGTTCAATATTACAATAATAATGAATTCACAAATGGAGACTTACAACCCTCGGTTCCGTTATTCCATGGAGCTAGTAGCATGTTTGTTTTAAATACATGCAGAATGTTATTCATATGTCATGCAAGAGTCTCACTTTTCCCCGTCTTGTCTTTCTCTCTGGTCTCCCCCTGTCTGTCCTCCCCTCTGTCCCTCCAGTTGTGTTGTATGTTTGCTAGTGCGGAGTATTCCAGCTGTGGAGAGTACGAATTCTTCAATCAGACCAGTAACAGTTGCCAGGCCTGCCCTCATTGCCAACCAGGACAAGAGCCGCATATGGTGAGAGAGAGAGAGAGAGACACACACACACACACACACACACACACACTCTCATGCATGAAAACCATTGGTTTGTCTCTATAATTAAGTGTCTTTTTCATGCACCTATACTTTTTTCAGTACATATTATAAATAGGCGTTGCACTAAATTGGGAGTGGGATAAAGCTGCCATTTCAAATTGTAACCATACAAAATTGATAAATAGCGTGAAAGCTGACTTTGTGAACCTTTGCGTCATTTTTGTTCAGACCACCCACAATACACACACACACACACACACACACACACACACACACACACACACACTCAGAAGCACACACATAGCTGCACAGTGAAGAGTGCCTAAATTTAAGTGAACAATTTCTCATGGTTTATTGCTCTCACTGACTTCGATGTGAAGGCATGCATTACAGTGAGTGACTTGCAGTAGTCACATAGCGCTTCAGCCTCCGTCAGTCAGTCTGCCGACGGCCAAAGAAAACAGGGAGCAGGTTAACGCTTCAGTTGGCACTCCGAGGTGCCACACCTTCTTAAGAGAGACAGCCGCACTCAAGGGTGAACAAGATGAGTTATAGTCTCTGTCATTTATTTGGGTGCAGCAGTATTCTCAGATCTTCTTATCTATATATACAGTATATATATATAGTATATAAAGTGGCATTTGTAAAGTTGAATAATAGCCTAATAGATTAAGAGTTTGCAGCCAGGTTGGCAGCTCTCTGGCACAATGCAACTTTCAGCTAAATGCTAACCTCAGCATGCTAACATATTCATTGTGACAATGCAAACACGCTGATTGTTTAGCACCTATAATGTTTACAACGGTCACTATCTTAGGTCTAACCTAATTAGCTATGTAGCACATAAAGTACAGGTGAGGCTGATGGGAATGCAATTAGTTTTGCAGTAACAAATGTTACCTCAAGATGCTGCTGAATGACAAATTAAGGGATCATCAACGTTATTACAGTTCATCCTTACGGAGACACGGCCATCTGTGAATTTCATGGCAATTAAAGAAGTTTAATCAGCGAGATGAGAGTCCCCTTTGCACTCTCTCCTGCCTGTCTGATCCTCTGGGTGCCACAGTCTGTAATTCATGTGTTATTTTGTTCCCCTCAGCTTTATGTGCATCTGTGTGTGTGTGTGTGTGTGTGTGTTTCTTGACACCCTTTTAATCATTGGATAACCACAGGGTTCATCCTCACAACAGAGACTTCAGAAAGTACACACTTACACACACAGACATCACACAAGACATCCAAGGAGGCTTTTAAAGGGCATCTTGTACCCAGATTGTGTGTGATGTAGCTGGATTACTTTTGCATCTTAGTTTACATGAACATACAGAGTGGAAAGAAATTTATATTTCCTTAACTTTTAGTGAGTGATGAAAGGCATGGCGACGTGAGGACTCAGAATTTGGCATTGAAGTTTCGAGTCAGCTTGCGTAGTGTGTGAAATCTCCCTGGGGGACCTTATGATGAAGATGAAGATTCGTAACATGCAGCGGCTCAAATTTGCCTGGGACTTTTGTTGCATTTCATCACCCCCATCCCCGTCAACTTTCAAAATAAAGGCAAAAAAAGCCAAAATATTCCCTGATTGTTGTCAATTCTAGTTGTTTTTTTTACCTCCCTTATTCTAGCGTTGAAAGGAAAGAACGTTTCAACCAGAGCAGCTTTTAGAGAACAAACAGAAGCTGAACCACGGCGATCCTGTGTCAAAAAAAAAGATCCAAAGCGAGTTTTAACCAAACGCGACTAGATCCTGCCGATAGCTCAGCAAAGTTTAATATCAAACAGTCACGCTGAGACCTACGGACGTCTAACAGAAGGGAAGGAATATTAGATTTCTCTGAGAGTCAGTCTGCTGTACCCCAAAGCTAAGAGGCATAGGCTTGTTTGAATAGACGGATGAAAGTAAGAGGGAAACGAAAGATGAAAGAGACGGAGCAAAACACAGAGTATGTTTGTGTATGTTTGTGTGTGTGTGTGTGTGTGTGTGTGTGTGTGGCCTGTTGTTCGGCCTCCCAATGTGAGAAATTAACTTGCGGAGATGGGAGGAGATCGATGATGACAGAATGATGGGTTGGTCATCTTAAACACTACAAGGCATGGGAAGCTGTACACACACACACAAACACACACATAATGTTGCCTCTGTGACCAATCAATTATCTCTTTTGTCATCTCAAAACAGCAATGTCAAGGATAGAAACAGATGTGTGTGTGTGTGTGTGTGTGTGTGTGTGTGTGTGTGTGTGTGTGCTTTTTTGAATGTGTGTATCTTATTGATCTGAAGGCTGTTGAGTTCATTTAAATTTACATTATATCTGATGAACTATTGGAGAGAAATATGAACCTGATGTTTGAATGTGTGTGTGTGTGTTTTGCAGGCCTGTGGCTACGGTGTGAAGGACGAGGACTTTGCCTGTGTGTCGTGTCCACATGGGAAATATTCCAAAGGGAAGTATGAGATCTGCAGACGGCACAAAGACTGCGACGCGCTCTACAAAGCCACTGTTCGCATAGCGGGAAAGCCGGACAGCGACGCTGAATGTGGACCCTGTTTACTAGGGTAAACAACACAAACACACAAACTGTACAAGATTCACAACCCATTTGAATTTTTTTCAGAATGCACGTTCACTGCCTTGCTTAAAGGTGCCCAAACCAAGTTTCTGTTTACATTGAGTGACAGATTCACTCAGAAAATGGTGGCGAATGCATTTCCTTCCTCATAAAACAAAGCCATATTTAAACTTTTACATCTACGTTTACTTGCCAATAGTCTTTTTTCTTCCATGCCTTTTCTTGGTGCACTGCTGCATTTCTTGGAACACTTTAACATTAAAAACTCAACATCAGGAAAACATTGCCCATCAGCTTTCAATATGTTTGAGCACCAAGCATCATGCTGTTATCACAGAGTCCGCCTCCTCTCTTCCCTGCCGGAGTCCTGTGCTCTGACCTGCGGTTCGCCCATTAGGTGCTGCTTTATCCGGGATGTCATGATGAAGCCAGGTTTCTGTAAAGATGTGGGCTCAAAAGTCACCGACCTCCCGCCGCTGGGATAGCCAGAAGTCTTATTTCATCCATCGAATTTGTCTGCGTCCGAACATCAGACTGCCAGCAGTAGGCTGGGTAGTGGAGTTCTTATTGATTTGTATTTCTTATTATTTTTCTGAATCATACTATGATTGAATGTGGGCAGTAGATATCTTGAAGGAATTGGAGAGATTCGTGATTCTTCTCCTCCCGTCATCACTCTGGATGTTGTCCCGCTTACCTTTTTGCTTTTCTTGGCTCCGAGTCTTCTTTTCACAGGAAGTTTTTGTTTTTGCTCAGGAACACTGAGTTTGGTCACGTCTAAGTCTGCATCTGTACTGTATGCGCCGTACTGCATGTATGGCTGTTGTAGTCAATGCCTGTTAGAGGCAGAACAGAACATGCCTGAACAGTAGCAATAAAGTTCAGTTAAAGTCTGTATCTCAGCAGAGAAAAAGACCTTGAGTCTGTTGTGACAGACATGTCTGGAAGAAACTTCAGTAGCACTTTAAAATAATTCATGTTTTGTAGTCATCATTAAGCAATGAGTTAGTTCACATAGACTTAATTCAGTTGCAAATGTAATATTTTTAAGGGCTCATGAAGATGAAGAAACATAGTCTAAATATTTTGTTAATGCTTAATTAATAGTTTGTGTGATTTTTATCTGGGTACAACAAAATATTAACTAAATTCTTGTTTTAAATTTTACTATAACTAAGTGATACAATGTGAGAGGTAATATATTAGTAATTCATTGCGTTGTGGCTTGTGCACGTTTGCTATCCATCCTCTAGTTTAAGTCTTTTGTAAGGGTTTAATACAACTAATGTATAAAAACATCTACAAACATTAAGCAGACCTTTTGCATATGATTTAATTACATGAACAACCATTTACAGTAATAATTTAGAGTACAGGAGTTAATCCTCTGTGGATCATTTACAAATAATATACTCATCATGTATTAATCTGATGATGTTTGCTCATCTTCATGAAAATCTTTTTAACATTTGTAGTTGTTTGTGGTTGAAACAGTGACAATTGTCTAATGGTAGAAATCCTAAATCAATCACCAGCAAACAAATCAACTAAATCATTCTCATCTTCTTGGGACGCTGAAGTGACCAAGAGCACAAGATTGAACCGGTTTCTCTGACCATATCCAGATATATGAAGGCATCAGATAATTACCTGCATGCCGCACACATTATGTAAATACTGCTCGTGTTCTCACGCCTAAATGATTTAATACCACCACCAGTCAGTCACAGACTCGACTCCCTCTCTTCTTTCCTCTTAATAGACTCTTCATGATTCAGGGCGATATCATGTACCAAGGCATCTTTAAGTGCCTTCAGGGCATCAATTATGTACATTTCTTCACCGAGGCAAACTTTTAACCTCAGCTGCTTCTCCATACTTATGCAGCGTGCAGGTACAGTATGTCTACAAGGAGGCCACGCATTGTATACACACCTGCTGTGGTTGCAAATAGTGCTTGAAGAATTCTAAAATGTTCCTTCAGCTATTTTTCTCCAGTAAGTTTAACCAGGTCTAGTGTAGCCTAATTATATAGTCTGACAAGTTGCTGGTTTATACTCATGTACTTTGTGTCTCCCAGGTATTACATGCTGGAAAACAGACCCAGGAACCTCTACGGGATGGTTTGCCATTCCTGCCAGAACGCACCACGCAACACCAAAGAATGTAAGACCAACCTCTTCACAGTTTAATTTCTCCCTCCCCTTCCTTCCGCTCACTTCCAGCCTTTCGTCCCAACAACCTTTTATTCTCTTTTCAACTATGAATTCCCCCTTTCTTCTTTTTCAACATTTTATCTCGACAGCTTTCTCTGTCCTAACACGGACCTGGTTTCCGTTGGATTCAAAGCTACCGAACATTAAAGTTGTCTGTCTCAATTAAAGGAAATAAAAAGGGGGCATGCGGTGCAAAAGCAGATGTTGAAAGCCTGGAGTTAGTTTGAGGGAATAATAGGAGGTCAGAAGTTGTAGTTAGTTCTCCCGGAGCCTCTGGTCACTGTCCTCCGCGAGCAGGCCTCGCCGATGGACACGAAGGAGTCGAACAACCCCAACTTCCCCTTTTTGCATCCCTATTTTCTGGCTCCAGAAGGAGGTTTGGCAGCTTATCCATTAACCTCACTGCCTCACTGATTACCCTGCATATACCTGACACATGCATCTATGTGCGTGCGCATGCACGGCGCCATCTGTTGCTGCGAACACATCTCTGGACGATAATATTTACTAGAAGTGTTTTCTGTCTCGCATTCAACATCAGCCTCCGCAGTCCATAAACGTTTCCTCACAGTTGCAAAAAAAAAAAAAAAAGCGTGAATGTTGTCGAGTGGCAGTCAAGCGAAAAATAAGTTTCTGATATTTTGCAGATTGTGTAGTTGACTGTGGCGGTAACACATACAGGAATATTGCAACCAGATGATGCAGTGTGATTCTGTGCCTCATGAAGCTGCAGAAAGCAAAAAGGGTTACAACCCAGCCTTTGTGATTTGTCAGAATACATTATTGAAATTCAGTTCAGCATTATAGTTTATTATACAGTATTTTACATTTCCTCATGCTAAATCTGAACACATTGTCAATCACCACAGTGTCTCCTTTGAGGTTATCGCTAATGTTGATTACAAATAGCCCCAATGCATTATTTTTTCATTTTAAATTGCATTAATAACTTTAAGGTCATCGGTTTACTTTAATGTATCTCTCTTAGCGTCCTGCCGTCTTCTTCCCAGGCATTTGCACGACCTTTACATCTATGGTATGAAGTCAGTTAGTTTGAAACTTACTTTAAATCCTTTTAGGACACTCTGGAAAATAGAGAAAGATAAATGTTAAATGTAATTAAATGTCCTCTTGTGTCCTTTATAATGATACAAAACGCCTTGGATATAGTTAACACCACCATGAAAATGAGAAGGAGATTAGACCTCAATCCATTAGAACAAAATCAGATACAGATAACGGTCTTCAGGGACAACACAAATGTACGTTTCATCAAGAACATTTAGTTAGAAGATCTCTCTCAAAATGAAATCGTTGTCCAACTGAAAATAATCCTTCAGTGGCGGTAAGATTAATAGACTTTCAAGACATTTAAGCAATTTTCGATACTTGTCAAGATGAGTATTTATTGCAGAGTTGGAGGTGGATGTTCTCACCGTCCTGCCCTCTGTGGGTTTGTCCACATGTGACAAATAGATCACATTGATCTGATAAAATGGGATGTGAATAGTGTCTTTGTTCCCTCACTGATACCTACTCCAATGGGAATGATATTTATGGGCCCATAATTGCTCAAAAACCCCTTTGAGTGTAATTGAAGAGGACGGAAATGAATGGTATTGTTATTGTGTCATATTTAATGAGTATGTTATGAAAGACATAAACCCAAAAAGCAGCCTGGGCCTGCAGAGGAGAGGGTGTGAAGTAGGAGCAGGTATATGCGTGTGTGTGTGTGTGTGTGTGTGTGTGTGTATAAATAAACACTTGCTTTTCAACAGCAACCTAATTGTTTCTCCAAGGCATATAAATGAGTGATTGAATGATACTGTGCAAAAAAGAAAGATAGAGTTATATCTCTTGTAATTTCCCTTTATATTCAAATTCAAACTTATTTGTGTTTTTGCGCTGACACAATTTCAACATTAAGGCTTTTTGTTTTAAAAGAATAGTTGGACATTTGGGGATCTGCGCTTCTTCCCTACTGAGAGTTAGATGAGAAGACTGATACCTCTTTCATAAAGGCTACCTGTGTGTCCGTTAAGGATTTTCCCGATGTATTGAGATACTTTTGGGGGTATTTGTGCTTGCTTACTACAGAGTTCTATTTGTTAAAAAATATAAGAAAATAAAAAATGCACAACTTCTTATGTGAAAAGGGAGAATAACCTGACAAAGGAGTAATTGCCTTTGTTTTATATAAATCAATGATAAGAGATGATAAGGAGATGCAAAACAGACAATAAGAAATATAAAAAAAAATATTATAACTTTAAAACTTTTAACACAAGTTGCAAATGCAGTAGTCTATGGTTTTCTGAAAGACGTTTGATTAGTCTGGATAAAAGATGAAATCACAGAGAGCATTCTCCATTTCTCCATTTCTCCATTCTCCACATCTGTCAAGTCAGCCTGTGGTACATTTTAATTAAACCCTCTTTAGATGTTCGAAAACGTAAAAATGATGCGCTCCCAACAGTAAATACAAAAAGGAGCTGAAGGCTGGGAGTTCTACTTGCTCAGGGTGAAGGCAGGCTGACACTCGCCATGTAATCTGTAAATTACCCTGGCTCCTGCCTCGCTCTGTGTGTGTGATAATTAAAACTTTAGTGGGTATGTGAAAGAAAGAAAGATGATTAGCGTGTTACTGCTTGCGCTGATGCTACTCTTTGGCAGGCAGGCGATACGAGTCTGTCGTTCAATTTCCACCGTCACCTTTTGACTTTTGCTGCCATTTTCCAAACAGGCACCGACACACATTAATACTCACTATCGAGAGACATCAGAAACCGTAATCTTATTATTCTTTCACGTGTCTACAGAGACAGTATTATCAGAAGCTAACCTCCGCCTCATTCATGCTCACAATCTTACCTCAAACAAAAATGCTTTGATATCTTTTTTTTTTATATTTTCCTCTCAGTTTGTTTGGTCCTGAGTACCCAGATGGCCCTGCATAATTATCATTTTGCAGTGTGAATTTAGGCTGAGAGACATGATCAAGAGACCAAACCGCAAGACGCTAAACAAAATTCCAGTTCAAGCGAGTGTGTAAACACATACCCAGAGTTAATGTCTGCAACCACAGGGCACTGATGTGTGTGTGTGCGTGTGTGTGTGTGTGTTTGTGTGATGACATGAGGTGCTGAGACCACGGGAAGCAGCAGGGCACATGCCAAAGAGTTCTATAGTGTATCAACTTGGTGAAATAAAAGACGGATTAAAAGAGCTGATTTATGAGCCGTCAGGAGTTTACAGCTCCATTAGGAAAGAGGGAAAACAGTCGATGAATAATCCAGAAAAAGAGACAGAGGGGAAGAACGAGCAAGACATTTGGACAGAGAGCTTCCTCTATTACAAAATGATGTCATGGAACACTATTGAGGGGGGGAATAAAAAAGTCAATAAAATGCAATGCCAAAGCTAACATGCCATAACCAGTGACAGATGGCATGTTGCCTCTGCCGGTGACAAATGTCCAAGCCTGACAGTATTTCTGGTACTTCTCTTCTCTGTTATATTCTGTCATCTCTGGAAGAAAGTGGTGCATCGTTCATCCAACTGTAAAGGAGTAGTTTAACATTTTCTGAAATAGTTATTTACCTTCCTCATGAGAAGATTGATATAACTGTGCACGGTAAATATGTAGCAACAGCCAGCGGCTGATTAGCTTAGCTTAGCACAAAGACTGGAAACTGGGTGAAACAGCTAGCCTGGCACAGTTTTAAAGTAGCTAAATCTGCCCACAAGCACCCCTAAAGTAAAGTAATTTACATGTTTAATCCATATTTAGCTAGCTGTTTCCAGTCTTTGTGCTAAGCTAAGCTAACCAGCTGCTGGCAGTACTTTTACGTTTAACTGATAAGACATAAGAGTTGTATTGATCTTCTCATCATACTCATGGCAGGAAAGTGAATAAGCATATTTCCCAAAATGTCAAACTACTCCTTTAACCATGATTGTTGTGTGTTAGCCCTGTGATAGTAGCTAAGGTAGCTATGTGTCTGTGTATGTTTCACAGGCATGTCAACCAGCAGGCCAAGAGAAAAACCTATTATTGACCCTGGCAGCACTACTGTGTTCCCTCATCTACATAAAGGTAAACACAAATACACACACTGACAGAGAGCTTTATCTATCTATAACTATACATTTCTTTACATGTTGTCTCTTTCTCACACACTCACACACACACACACACACACCCTCACACACGCAAATCATTAATACTACTTTACATAATTTCCTCCAATGTTTCAGATTCCAACGGACAAGGTCACCTAGCAACAGCTCTCATTATCGCAATGTCAACCATTTTCATCATGGCCATCGCCATCGTACTCATCATTATGTTTTACATCCTGAAGGCCAAACCGAGTAGTCAGGGTAAGACTGACACACACACACACACACACACACACTCTCTCATGTTAAAGGTTGGCATCTGTGTGTGACGTTCCTTGTGTGTGCTCGTCTACAGCATGTTGTTCTGGACAAGTTGTGAAAGCGGTGGAAGCTCAGACCAACAAACAGGAAGACAAGAAAGACGTCCCTGGTGAGACATGACACACACACACACACACACAGACACATTTCATAATTGATGAGCTCACGCAGCATTTAAGCTTCTTAATGACTTCCTGTTTGGTCTCGCTCACAAACTGACTTACCTCCCATCTGTATTCTGTCCTCATAATTGGGTGTCTTGTTTACATGCACGCTAGTATCCTGGGTCATGAGCCTTATCCTGGTTTTGATTTTATACCTGATATGATGTTTGCATGAAACACAAGTAATCTTGTTATTAATATCCTTGTATACATGATTCTAACATTATCCACATTTTTAGCCATACGCATGGCCACCACGATAAGGGCTTTGATCAGGGTTCATGAAAACAAGTGATGTTATCTAAATGTGCAAAAACACATATATGTAATACTCCAAAAATGTGTTTAATAAGTAACATACGCGTGAGCAGGTGAGGAACTCACTGTTTGAGCTCCAGACTAAGTGAAGCAATAGTGCCAATAATTACACTTTTATCTTTGAGAAAACTGCACATGAACATTTTTAGAAACTATAATTATTTTTCATTTTTAAATCAAGGGTGAGCGGTAAAAGCCAAAAGTACTTGAGAATAAAAGTAGCTGTAGTTACATTATTGAGATCATATAGAGTACAAACTATAATGTATTTCTTTTGTAATTCAAAGATGTAAAAAGACAAAATGCAGAAACCAAGTAAAGCATGAACATACAACCATTCAGTGACTGTTTATGTGCAGACCATCTGTTATTTCCTCACTAAAATTCTCTGTTTTCATATCTGTAAAAATAAACACAATGTCCATGTTTCCATAAACGTCTCTAGCACACATCGCACCGGTCCACTTAAAGAGACCCTACACAATACATACTCTATAAATAACAGATGCAGTTCAAACTACTTAAAATACATTCTGAACAGTACAAAGACACACAAAGCCATAATTATAGTAACAACTATGAAATTACTCCAAAATAGTCAAAGTGACACAGGGGCACAATTTACTTATCAGTCAGTTGAGGCATGAACAGATACCACCCAGCAGTGATTAGAGTAGACTGTAATTTTACTCAATCCCGCTGCAAAGTCCTCTGTAACACTGATTCGGGTAACTGTATGTCTTTGCTTATGCGGTAAGCCCCAAAACACTGCATGCTATCTGTGAACGAGCAACAATTTCACACTGAAAAAAAAGTGTATTGTACTTTTGTATGAATTATGGAACACTTGAACTCTCACTTCATGTTAGGATCTGCCCTACAACATACACTTGCTAATTAAGTCTACATTCAATATGTAATCAAACTACCCGAATCCCATCTAAATGTTAACAGTGTTGACTCTGCGTGTCAGTCCAGTATGCCTGTGCATATTTAGGATTTGTAATATAACGTATGCAAATGCAAGTGTGTGTGTGTGTGTGTGTCCTGACAGACCTGCAATATGATGAGTGCATCATGATGGAATGCGACGCTTCCAAGGCAAAAGCCATACGTTGCTTTAGGCGCCATTTCTCCTGACAAAGATGCTCTGTTCAATTTCACTCCCAGACTGACTGACTAACCACTTACATGTGGTGTGGATGCAAACACACACACACACACACTCACACACACTGTATCTGTGGTCACAGACACATTATGTGGTGCAATGAGGTTGTGGACTTAATAATGTAATAGCTAAAAAAAAACTGATAGAGTAGTTATAGTATGACAAACAATTAAAAAATGCCTGCATTGTTACTTACTGTTGTGTGTGTGTGTGTGTGAATGCAGTGTGTATTTTGGAAGATAAGCCCATTGCTCGGAGCTCTACCGGGGCTAGCTGTCACTCATGTAGACACTGAGTTAATCAGGCCGACAGACACTCCACTTAGGTATTCACTCATTACGCTGTCTATCCCCATCAGTATCCATGATGTAAGTGTAATTTAACACAACAGTCACTGTAATCATTTTATACATCGCTCTGACTGCAGTTCCTCTGTTAAAGGTATACGTCCTTTATAGCATCAGGAACATGTTTTCTTTAGTGTACTTCAACTCATGCCAGCATCTGTTAAAACATGTACGTTTAATCAGGTCTTACTTTGCGATAAAGACAAGAGCTCCCAAAATCTGATTTGACATTTTCTGAATTCAAGATCTTAAATTTTGCATTACTGTAACCCACCATGCAGCACTTGTATTTCAATAAATGTATGTATTTGTCAAACTTGTGTACATTCACAAACAATTAAAGAGAGATCATTTCACTTTTGAAAGAAGAAATAAAATCTTGGAAGTTAGGGAAAATTAAATTTGCTATTCTTCTGTAATTGCCACTTATGGCCACGTTGGCCGCTGTTCAGCAAAAGAGTCTTGCATGAAATCAACACTAATCCAAGGGACCTCTGTAGAAGTTTGAGTATAATGTGGCATTCCTTCCTTGAAACAATGGCGCGTTACACCAACATCCTATGAGATCCTAGTATATTTGCAGTGTTATTACTACTGACTTTTCTGTATTTGTGAGAGTAAAACACACCTATAAACCTTTTTATCTTCTTCCTTTTCTCTCTTAGACAACGTGGTGATCTACTCGGAGAAAGACGAGTTTGACAAACTAAAAGCTCCTCCTCAGAAGACGGTGAAAAGGTGAGAGACACATCTCATTTACAAAACAACTTCGCCACGCCGCTTACTCTTCTGTTGAACAAACTAAGAGCAGACAAACTGGCATCCAGCATGTTATGACCTGAGCTATGCTGAGTGGACACAAAACAAGCTTCCCAATGGAGTCCGTGAACCTGTAATGATTACCATGAAGGCATGTTGTTAAAGGTAATGAGTGAGGCGAGGATCATTATGCTTTGAAATGATGGAGATGGAGTTAGACTAAAGGGTAAACAAATCACAACGTTTTACTCTTAAGTTTTGACAACCATACATTTGTAGAACGGCTACCATGTTTAGCTTAATTATATTAATGTTATGGTATGCGTGTCTACAGTTACTGTGTATATGTATGCATCATTTTGTGCTGTGAGCTGTATGTGTATGTTCTGCATGCACTGAATGTATGGGAAATATACTGTAGAACACTTTATATTCACCACTTATATACACCACTGTGTCGTCATCTTGAGTATCCATTGTGAGTGTATATGTGTGTGTGTGTGTGTGTTTGTTTGCATTTGTTTGTGGCGTCACAGAGGCTTTACACAACAGAGCTTTTAGCATTTTTTTCAGCATCTGCCTGTAATTTGGCCACCACAGAACAAGTCACAGCAGTAGGAACACTGTAGCTGCTGGCCTCTGTTGTTGCTGTATCTAGGTATATGTATGTGTGTGTAAGGCATGAAAAAAAGCAAGTTCAGTTGCTTTTTTTTTTTTTTTATGAAGCAGAGCGCCATTATGTGGTTTTGGAGGAGGCAGAGAGGTGGGTTTGGGTGGTGAGGTGTGTGTGTGTGTGTGTGTGTGGGGGGTGGCATAGATGAGCCCTGAAGCCGAACAAACACAGAGGACAGAGGGGGTAGTTGTCGACATGGATAGGAGTATTCATTCCTGGCTTTGCCTAAAACCACCACCAGGTCAAAGCACATCATGGCAGACAACAGAAGAACAACAGTTTTCTCACCTTCGCCTTTCCGCCTACTTCTCATCCGTCATGTGCAGACAATGCTGCTTTATGGGAAGAAGTGGCTAGTGCGCAGAGGGAAGTGAGGGAATACAGGACAGCATATTGCACACAAATCTACAGTGAGCCATTGTGCTCGAATGTTACAGTGCCCGTAGTGAACATGCTTAGATTGATACGCTGATCCAATATATGGAATGGACACACACACACACACACACACCTACACACCTACACACCTCAGCATCAATAGCAGTAAACAGTGTGCTATAGCAGCGTGCCAGAGGATGTGCTAACTCACTGCTTAAGCTGCCAGAGTGGGTGTTAGATGTCCGGGAAACAATGCCATTTTGTGTGCACGCTGGTAAAAAAAAAGAAAAGAGCGTGGGACTGTGAAACAATGGCATTCTGTGAGCATCTCCGTCAACAAGGTGCTTTCGGTAGAAAATCCAGAGCAGGCATCGGGAGAGAGAGAGAGAGAGAGAGACCGGGTAATCAAATGATATTACATGGTATCATGTTGTAAAACGCAGGGCTTATTTCAGTCAATCACAGGGACAGCTTAGAAACATCAGCAGCTATGGCAACAACAGCTCATTTTCATTTGACAAAGACACGAGTCATCCTGTGTGCATTAGGTGTCACTCACACCATTTAATTATGTAATTATAATTAGTATGATAGAAAAAAACAAATGAGTATGTGCACATCTATTCAAATATCTGTGTGTTTTTTTTTCTGTGTGCAGTGAAAATGATGCATCGTCGGAGAACGAGCAGCTGTTGAGCCGTAGCATCGACAGTGACGAGGAGGCGGCGTCTGACAAGCAGGGGTCGGCCGACACCAACAATCCCAACCTGTGCCTCGTCAACCTGGGAAACAAGCCCGACCTCTGCCTGCTCTCTCTGGGCCTCTTGGAGCGGGACAGATCCTGCAACGGGGGCCCCACCAAGTCAGCCGGACCGGCCAATAACATCCAGAGTCCCAACCACATCGGCAATGTCAACCACATCGCCAGCACCAACCACATCAGCAGCGTGAACGCAATCAACAACAATAAAACCCCGGGGGTAAGACGATGAAGCTTTTAAAGATGTCGCACGAGTAAAAGATATGATTGTGAACAAGATCCTCAGTTGAGTTTCATCTGGAAATCACATCATAATGTGTTTCTGTTTTTTTTTTCATATAAACACACAGATGCTTCAGAGCCGAAGGAAAAAGATCCTGGATCTGTATGGCAGAGCCTGCAATGTGACAGAGGGTAAGTCTCTCTCACACTGATGAAAATATCCATCTTACCAAGCTTTGTAATCAAGAATGGATTTCTGTCAAACACTGTGGGGAGTATTTCGCTTCAGATGAACTGCTGAAGATGATGCGAAGTGAAGTGAGAAATGATATCGTCATTTTCAAGAAAATCGCTTTAGGAAGTGAAACTGCTCCCCAAAAAGCAGTCATTACCTCTTCTCTGCAGGCTTATTGTTTAACAATTAAATCAATCTCACCATCTCAGTTTAGCATGTTAAGCATGTTAACTTCATAATTAGCCCGACACACAAAGTGCAGCTGAGTTTTTCAAGTATTTAGTCACAAAAAAAAAAAGAGGAAAAGTCATTAAGATATCATCTGGAGACTTTGAATATTTGTGCAATCCATTCAATACTTGTGATACCAAAGTGCAGAGACGATCAATCCATACAGCCAAACCACTAGCATGGCTAAATAAAGGACATTTTTATCTCAATCTTGATGTGACTGAATAAAACTCACACTCCTGTCCCTCTCCAGGCCTGAGCCCCACAGAGCTTCCTTTCGACTGTCTGGAGAAGGCCAGCCGCATGCTGAGCTCCTCCTACAGCAGCGAGGCGGCCGTGGTGAAGACGTGGAGGCATCTGGCCGAGAGCTTCGGGCTGAAGCGCGACGAGATCGGCGGCATGAGCGACGGCCTGCAGCTCTTCGAGAGAGTGAGCACGGCGGGTTACAGCATCCCCGACCTCCTGACCCGCTTAGTGCAGATCGAGAGGCTCGACGCCGTGGAGTCGCTCTGCTCGGACGTTTTGGGAAGCGGCGAGATGGCGGCGGCTGCTGGACGGCAGGGCAACAGCAGTTTTCACTGCCAGTTGGTCTGTCCATCCCCGTGCCAATCTCCGTCCCAGCGCTGCGCCAGCGTCTAACACATGATGTGATGGAGCAAAGACTTGAGAGACTTGGATGCCTTACAGTATACATGTATGTAAGGACAGATACTGCTCTGACAAAGAGGACAGCACATATACAGTATACACCTTTACGCCCCATCACATGAAGAATGTCAGTGGACCTCCCAGTGCACAATCCTTTCTCTCCTATTACGGGTTTTCTCTGTCACGAAGCGAGTAAATCTGAATTACTTTGCATGGCCTTAATGTTCCGTCTTTCCAAAAGTGCAAGAGTTGAAGAAAGACACAAATCAGCCTAATGATTAAGATTATTCTCTAGTTTTCTAAATTCAGATATTTTCTCCTCTGAAAGACTCAAATAATCAAATAGTTTCAATTTCATTCGATGTTTGTCTGTCTCAACGGCTAAAGAATTTGCACAAAAAGAAAAAAAGTTTAAGATTAAGTGTGCGCTGGACGCAACACAATCACAGCTTTTGCTGCCTTTTTCCCCAAAAGGTTTTTATACAAAATGTAGTTATGCCAGTTAAAAAGAATCATGTGAAAAGATGCAATGGGGCGCTGATAGAGCTCCGCTGCAGAAGTGCCAATTAAGTGCCTTTCTTGAAGGCATGCCGCATTATAAGCGGAAGGAATGAAGATGCCTGATTAGTTGTCCTCTCACTGAACCTTCTGATCGGGGCAAACATCTCCGGGTTAAACCCGAGCTGAACTAGATTTAGTTTGTGGCAGCATAAAGAAAGCGACCTGGTAGGACCGCAGCATCAGTTAACATTCAAGTCTGTGACCGGGCCTTTGGCTGTGCTGTCAACATAGTGGACAGACAGCAGATATGAGCCCCCTGTTTAAAATGCAATCATTATGTCCAGCTGGAAATGGTAAAACATCCCTAAGATCACACACACACATATTGATATACAGTATATATAAATAAATTAATCCGAATGTTAATCCGAATCAATGCATGAATACAGAATTACTCTGCTACTCACGTTCTGCCTAAATCCACTTTCCCCAACTTTAACACACACAAACCAGCATGGCTCTTGCACCAACTACTTCCATTGACCCACTCTGTGACCCCCCACTCTTCCCCCCCCCCCCCCCCCCCCCTTATTACCCTTTTACCCCTATGCTGCGGTCTAGTGTTGCCGCCAGCCCTAATTATTTGGCGTGTGGCTCCCCGGGCCCCTAATAGTCTGAAGTGTTGTGGTTTACAGAGCGGGTGCAAAGTGCCTGTGATTTCCAGCACCCAATTAAGCATTTAGGGCCACTTAACCACTGAAAGCCCAGTGGAAACGCTGTAAAAACCCCTGCATTAAAAAAAAAAGAAAAAGAGATGCCATGGCAGAGGCATGACTAACTGCCCCCGGGGGTTGCTGCACAGTGAACGGTGCAAGAATGAGGCCCGTCGTGGTGGAAGCAGCGCTCCGGTCGTCCCATAACGTCTGACCTTACTCAGCTTTTGCGGTCGGCTCAGTCATGCTCAGACAGGATTTAAGCTCCCCTCTCCCCTATGGGACCAATATGGCAAATGAGAACAATATGCAGTTGTGCGGGTTGTCCACCTCCTGAAAGCAGCTGAAGACGGTTAAGTGTTGTACGTGCAGAAAATGAGGGTGGCTCCGATAAGCATCAAGTTAAACGTTGTGAGGAGCGCCACATTGAAGCCCATCTGAGCCGTGTTAGTAGTTGTGTTGTTAACGGGTAAGACCCTACAGGTCATCGCCGCGCCGTCTCTAGCAGTTTGACTTCAAAACTCAGCAGTTAAGCTCCAAAGTCTAACTTTAACAAGCATTGCCAAGACATACTTTGATCCCTTTTTCTCAGAAATAGGACTGATCTTTATCTGAAGTCTGATGTTGTCAGCGTAACGTCCCACAACCGCTCTGCACCAAAATCAAACACATTGCCCGCTGCCAAGTTCTTTTTCAAATAGTCTTTTGTTCATATTTTACCTTGCAAACTCTGGGGCTGGTCTCCAGTACTCTATATTAATTAGTGTGCATGTTCATCAAGCATGTATTTAAATGATCTTTGCTTTGAAAAACGACCTTCTTCGAGCAGAGTTGCCTTCGTCAAATCCAATTCAATTCAACACAAGTTTAATTAGTTATTGTTGTGATCTTTTGTAAATAATTGAATAGGTGCATTGAATTGAAATTGCATGGACCCAAACCCTTGTGTCAGACGAGCAAAGTCTTCTCTGACAAATATATTATGCTGATAGGATGATGAGCAGAAGCCAAACATGGATTACTTACCTCAGTAGCACATACAGTATAGAACATATAGAAACACACTCACAAACTCATCACAGAAACAAAGTATAACTGTATATATAACTTATTATTGTACATAATGTATACATTAATAAAGATGTATGGTCAAAATGGCTTGGTATTTGAGTTTTATAATGCAGTAACTGACTATGTTTTTATTTATTTATTTGGGCTGATGTCCGATTAAAGTTTGAGACAAGTGGTTCTGAATTGAACCATCAGGACCCAAAGAGTATGGAACTTCTTTTGTAAGTACAATTTCATAGACTTGCACTGATGCAGTTATTTGATATATTTTGTGCTGATATGTAATAAGTTGAAAGGCTGTTGACTAATGTTGACCACATTCACCATCAGAGTTTAGCCTGTTAACATGCTAACATCTGCTAAAGAGGAAAAAAAACACAAAGTATAGCTTGAGGATGAAGCTCCTTAATTTTGCAACTATTAAGTCACGATAAATGAAAACGTTGTCCTGTTGATAGCGATACATGAAAGGTTTGAGTTTCATGGCAATCCATCGAAAACGTTTTTTGAGATATTTAAGTTTGGACAAAAGCGGTGGACCGACTTCGCCATCAATCGAGCAGCACAGCCAGCATGACTCAAAACGTCAATCTTAATTACGCCAATAAATCAAAACATGCTCTTAAAATCAGGGTTGAAACATGAAACGTACAACGGCACAAAATCATTGGAGTTCAAATAAATTCTAAGTTCACATTTGACTTTTTACCTCCAGAGAAAAGAGAAGAATATTTGATATGATCAAATACATGAATGTAATGAGCCATATACATCATGTCAGAGGGTAATGAAACTGATATACAGTTTAGTAAATTACCCCATATGTCCATCCCAGACTGTCAATGATTACAACAGAGGCCGTCGGGGTCTGTTCATGGCTTAGAGAGACCAAATGGAAAATTTCCCGGTTCATTCAACACTCATCCAGTTAATTATAGATCATTAAAAGAGGCATATTAACTGTGGTTCAACAAATGAGAGATGATGTCATTGGAAAAAGTCTGCAGGACAAGATTAGTAGACTATAACTTCATTTAGGCACCAGTTCTCTCCCACTGTTCTATTTCATAGCATTATATATCTCAAGGTTTCCACATGAAGTTATTTACCGTTGCCAAACGATAAGGAATGACACGAAACTTTGGCAAACTACATTTTCGAGATACTTGACTTCTGCATCGGAGTTTTAATTTCAGAGGATTAGCAAAATGCGGTAACTTGACCTGCACAAACACAAAACACTTCTCAACGTGGAGGAGTTTTATGTAAATCCCTGTGTTGTACCACTCAAGCCTTTTTTTATTTCCACCAACAACAACACATCAGCCACTCCAGTGGCAGCTGTCACCTCTGCACACCGCTCTCTCATCGGGCGTTCACTGTGAGGGTGCGTATTTGTGCCAACATTCCCAATGCCTTAGCTAAAAGATGATGTGTGTGTGTGTGTGTGTGTGTGTGTGTGTGTGTGTGCTGGCTGGGGATCTTAAATCTGGTTCAGAGAAGGTCTGTCTGGCGGTGTAAATGTCAGTGATGCTGCTGTGGGGCATCAGGGCAGCATTGAGGGCTTTCTCTCATCACATTTCAAAATTACCCAGAAATAATCCAATCCAAATCAAAGAGCCTTTTAGTCTGATAACACACACACACACACACACACACACACACACACACACGTGTGTGCAGAAGTGTGTGTCTTCAGGGTCTGTTTTTGCGTCTTAAGATCTTGGCATTGACTTTAAATGAGGATGAAGCCATAGAGAGACACTTCAGGGCAAGGAGTGCCAACCATGCGACTAATTAAACCTCTGCCAGTCAGTAACACGTCCACCCTAAACACAGCAACTGCATGCAGACACTCATCCCCACCAGTCAACCGCAAAACACATCAAACAGAAGGAGTGCAAGTACTGTCCAGACCTCAGCCAGGTGTTTGGATCGGAAACGTGCGTCTGTCTGGAGCGCTGGTTGAACTGTGTTTGCACTCTCAGTAATTCAATTGCTTTCAACAGCCTGCAGCACAACTTTGCTACTGTTTTTTTAAGGAAATATCAGGAGTATCTAATAACAAGGGGGAACTGGCACGGAGGCAGTGCATATATTTGAAAATAAAAGTGTTTAGAACTACTGTGGCCTACTACTGATGGTCAGCAACAAAGTAAAAGATCCTGCTTGAGTTTCTATCAGCGTTGAACCTCCAAGCTGAGCTTGCCTGATTCTGTTCTCCCTCAAGCAGCAAATGTGTAAGTCTTTGGTGAGTATTTGACATTTTTGAGGAGAACATGTGTTTGAACCCCGACAGGAAAGGTTTGACATTTCCGGAAATGTGCATATATGCTTTCTTGCCTAAAAGTTAGATGGGGAGATTGATACCACTGTGCATCAAGTACAAAGCTGGAGACAGCAATCGATTAGCATAAAGCTTAGCTTAGCATAAAGACTGGAATGAGGAGGAAATCAGCAAAAGCCTTTGCTGGACAGATGGATTAACGGAATAAAATAAAATCGTTACACTAATTAGCCACAAATGAAACAATGAATTCATGTTGACATTGTACTAATTACTAGGCGTTAGAGGTGCTAAGCTCAGCGCGTGCTGGATCTAGTGCCACATTTAAGGCACAGGCATATGAGTGATATCAATCTAACTCTCGGCAAGAAAGAGCAGAGACTTAGTTTCTCAAAATTCCTTGAAGTAACAGTAATACGAAAGCGCATTTTCAGATGCGAGACTCTTATTCCATTTTAATGATAGTAAAGCAGAATAAAAGGAGTTAAAACAAGCAAGTGTGTGATCCCAGCCTGTCCACCATAAATAACCCCAGACAGCTGCTTCCACTCACAACTCCTTCATACACTAGCTAATTTACAGTCAGGTATATTACCAGAGCCGCCATGTGCTTATTGCATTACTCAAGCAGCTATATTTATACACATTGCGGGCTGGTGGAAATAATATACATTTGGTGGTCTGCCACGTCAAATCACTGATTGACTTGACTTTATGGTCGTGCTGAAGTGGAACCGCTAATGTTTCCCCCTGCCAGCTTCCTCCCACCGACCAAATAACATTTTAATGAGGTTTACCAGCCAGACCAAGAGCAGGGCCACTCTTTAGGGGTAATTTTCGGGAATTTTTGGTCCAGTGAGAAAAACCCAAACATAAATCAAGATCAGCGTTTAAAGCTGTGTGGGTGATGCTGTGCAGGCTGGCAGAGTTAAGCGTGTTAGGGAACACGGAGCAGACACCGCTGCGCCGACTGCAGCGCAGACCAGACTCAGCTGAAGTCATGAAAGTAAATAAATCAGCCGTCGACAGTTCCTGGAGGAAAGCATGAACGCTATATTATTCCCCGTTAAAGTCGATACTCCACCCAAAACCGATGTGAGGAGCAAAACGCGTAAGCTTGAAAAGCAGCTGGAAGACGTTTGTAGATTTCTTCAGCATGAATTCACGTCAATTACAGTCAAATTCCCAAAGTGAAAAGTAAAATAAATAAAAAATACATAGAAACTGTCATTTCCATCTCCACTGTCCATCAACGTGCTCAGTGTTCCAATCATATTTTTGCCAAATTGTGTCATGTTGTTGTTCTCCTGAAGCCTCAAGACTGTAAACAAATGTTAATCCCGCAATATGTTTATTCAAACTTTTAGGGTAGAAAAGAACATTTATGGATTATGCAAAACCACAAATTCTGTTCAATGTCATGTTTTTTTCCCCCCATCCAATGCCAACATATTTAAAATTCCCACTTTCTGCAATATCTGTGCATGAAAACTACGGTATGTGTTCAAGGTGAGGGACAGATCGTGTGGCAGATAAACTATGGAGAAGGTATGTTAGGGTGAAGCAACTAAAACGGTTACGAATGAACACAGCCTTACGAATTATGTCCGTCTCAAGTGCTCATAACAAGATTGCTTAATTGGTTATCTGAGATTATTACATTTCTTAAACTCTGATCCAGTTCTCATGTGTTACAACACTGCTCAATAGCTCCAAATTGCAGCGTTGCCAATTAAGCAAAAGATGAGTAGACGGAGAATTAAAGTGTCGAGTGGCTTCACGGCGCGCTCCATTTTGTTTTTTTTTATCAATCTTGACTCGATCCAGAGAGCCGATGTGCTCTGAGGCAGAAGAGATGGATGCTGAAGAAAGCGTTGATGGTAACATCATGATCTTGACAGATTAACCGCACTACATCCATCTTGAAGTGACATAAAACAAACAGAGATTTGGGGGGGATTTGAGAGGGTTCATGGAGAGACAGATAGCCTGGGTGGCTCGGTGAAGAATGACTGTTTACGTGGCCCGCCGAGCGCAGTGTGCAGAAAGAAGGTCTTCTGCTGTTGATCACGATGTTTCCGTTTGATATCATCCAGATGCAACACAATCCACAACAGCCACAATGGGAAAGCAAAACAAAATGTGTTATCTATAACATAATCTCCTCTGTTTACGGCTGTTGACAGTTGGTGAGGTAGTAAAAATATAAGCAAGAAAAGAATTTAAAAAGGTATAGGCTAAAGACTCAATTATAGGATGGAGGTGAATCTCCCTCCTCTGGTCTCTGAAACTATGCCCTGGCAATTTAGTTTTACCATCAGTGGGGATTTAAATTGTGCTACTTATTGACAACAGTGCAATCATTTTTAAAAGGGCACTAAAAAATAAATAGTTTTCCAGACATTTTGTATACAAACAGTTCTGTTTTAGCATTGTGTGTGTGTGTGTGTGTGTGCTCTGGTGCCTGCCTCATAATAACAGAAGTGGTTAGAAACCAACGTACTTTGGGGTAATAACATTCCATTTCATTAATGGGCTAAAACCTTTATCACGGTTGAACATAGGATGTACGATTCAGAGGATTCCAGACCGCAAGAAAAAAAAAAAGCGGTTTGAAAAAAATACCTTTAAAAAAGTAAATATATTGTAGCGGTTCAGCCCCTTTTAAGGATGATGGAAGTTCGTCCAATTTCCAAAACTGGTATATATCCCATGTGTATCCTTTTTCCAACCATGGAACTACTTTAACTGTAATGCTATGTGCAGATAGCAGAAGTGTCTGCAATCACTCAAGGAATTACTTAAAACTATCTGAAGCAGGTCTCATTTATTGGGACCCGACATTTCATTTCAAACATTTGTTCTCGAATGTTTTCTTCAAAAAGGTGGTTTAAAGTTGTTTAAAGTTGATTGGATTGATTTGATTTAATGCAACTGTTATTTATCACGACTAATCAATATAACCCACTCATGCCCTGGAACAAACAAGTAAGACAACTTTATACAAAACATATTTGAGCATTTCACATGCAGTCCGATCTTAATGTCCTTCTGTTCTTTTTCGTTTATTGTCATCAGAAAGCTTCACAGTCCCAGCCGCTCTTCCTCTGAGCACACCAGCAGACACCCATTAAGGCCACTGGCAAGCAAGACAGTCGTTTCCATCACAGAAAGACGGGTCACAACAGTAAAGAAAGTACTTGTGACAGACAAAAGAACTTCAACAACATATTACTATATGAATAAAGAAACGGCCTGAATGTGTTATTTGAGGTAGAACGAGATGGAAGCTTGAAGTAATGCAACGTTGGAAATATGTTTAAAACAGTTTGAGCACATACAGTATGAAAGACCAAACAACGTGCTGACGTACTGACACACAAGGTAAGTCACCGTTATCCTAACTGGGAAGTCGGTGTGTGTGTGTGTGTGTGTGTTATTTGAGGTTGTGGAGGATGGACCTAAGGTTGAGGCAGAGGAAGGTGTGCGTCTGGTTGGCGTTGTGATGAACTTCTTGTATTTGGAGGTGGAGGGAGGACCGTTCAAACAGACGACGGTTCTTCCTGGACAGAAATCAAAGAAAAAACACACACAACCCGTCAGTCCAAAGACATTGGAGGAAACCTCGTCCCATGAGTCAGTCACGCTCCCGTACTAGACCAGCGTGCTACAGCTGTCTGCTAACAGCTAGTTATCAGGTCAAGAATGAGGTTTAAATTCAATTTGAATGTTTTGAAAAGCACTTGATGACCAGTTGACTAGGTTAGCGAACACACGCTTGACCTGTTGAGTCCAGGAAATGCACACTACTAAACTTTGTCCAGATGTGGAGGCGCTAGTTATCACGATTCATTGTCTGGGAACCATGAATGTCTGTACAAACGTTTGTGTCGACGCATCATATAGCTGTGGAGATACTTAACTCTGGACCCTGGACATCTGCACACACAAAGATCAACTTCATACATGACCGCCACGATCTAGAGATAACTTGATTTAGAGTAGAACTTATGAATGATTTGCAACCCAAATTGTGTCTTTAATCAAACAAAAAACCCTCGAGAAGCTCCGAAGGGGCCGCAAGATACATCTGAGGGGCCACAAGATTCCTCTAATCGTTGCTACAATTTACTTTCTTTTGTTTTTTGACTTTTTTCAAGTCACAAGACAAAAAGGTTGTGAACCACTGTAATGGTCTAAATGCCATTGCCTAATCCTTGGTGAAAGGAATATAAATAGTTTCAATAATTGAGGTTCATATCTGGACCCAGGTTGAGTATTTATAAGTCTGTGGGGACACGTAAAAGATATAAGAGTGCGTATTGTTGCATTTCTCGCAGTTATTTACTCGCCATGATCAGAGACAAGTTAATCCCTGTTCAGTGTGTGATGTTATCAGTATCGAGATGAGTGCGTCTACCTGACGTTGGAGAGCTTCTGCAGAAGGATGGAGAGCTTCTCCAGCGTTGGGAACTCCAGACGAGGGTTTTTAAGAAGCTGGGAGGCCGTTTGGAAAAACTCCTTACAGCTACACGCCTCCAGGAAGGGATTCAAGTAGCCTACAAAGCACACCAACACAAGCAGAGCACAGACAGAAGGATATTATGGAAACAATTCCTCTAATGAACACACACACACACACACACACAGGGAGATGAAACAGAAAGGACAAAGGCATCAGTCTGCACTGATGGGAGCTGCACTTTTTTTCAATGACAGCAAATGTGGACCTCATGATTTCCTAAAATGATTAGATTTTTGTAAACGAACATTTGTTTCCGCTAAAGTCACATTCCTGCTCCCTTTAATTAAAATAAACTCTCCACAGTCTTCGGCCACACAAAAGGGGGGGAATACAATGTGAGCTGGCATCCAATCACAGCAGAGGATTGGACGAGGAAGAATAGCATCACTGACATGACCTTATAACTATACGTTTTCTTGCTCATTTGGCATCTTTCAAACTCTGGATTTTCTAAACTAAAGTATTTAGTGTAATGTCTGCTGATAGCGGCTGGACAATATGGTTGTGGGCAAAACTATGTACCTGTAGCTGAACATAATCAGGTGTAGGGCTGCAACTAAAGACTGTGTTACTTAATTAATCTGCCAATTCTTTTTGAAGAATTGATAAATCATTTAGACATTCAAATTTAAAAAAACTGTGTCCATCACAAGGTGACATCATCTATAGTGATGGTTTTAATTAGCTTGTTTTATCCGACCTACAGTCCAAAACCTGAAGATATTCACAGTGAGATAACAGAGAGAAGCAGCAGATTGACAAGTTAGAAAGTTAAAACATGTAAATGTCTGGCATTGGTTTTTTTATCACATCGATTATCGATGAATCATTTTCTGTCAATTGACTCATCGTTTCAGCACTAAAGAGAAGACACAGCAGCGTCTGAAGAATGTTTGCAGCACTTCTGATGGATCTTCACCTTTTCTAATGTGTTGCTACATTCTACACACACATGTGGCTACACGGATACAGATGGAGACAGACACACACACTCACACATTCCTCATGGGTTTGATGGTGGACGATATAAGAGCTGCGGGACACTTCAAATAGTAAGAAACAAAAGGGTAAAAAGTCCTTGTCTGAAGTAGTTTAACCAGGTCAGGGAAGGCGTTCTGTGAAAACGTACAAACACTACTCTACTGTAGCGAGCATGGAAAGAACACATGTACACACCAAGTGGGTTCATAATACACTGCACGAAGCAGTTTGGTGGTAAATGTACCCACTGTTTCAGTAGAAGCCAGTAAAACACCGTTACTGACCATGTACGCGCGTGTGCCGAGGTGGCCAACTGCATTTAGTGGTCCATGAACGTGCTAGATGTGTTGTGTAACTGAAATGATGTGTGTGTGAGAGAGTACAATCTGACCTTTTTGTTTGGTTTGGTTTTATTGGCAACCTTCAGGTGAAAACCTTTCCCGTCTCTCCTCATTACTGCTTGTAAAACACAATAATTAGCAGGACTTGCTAGACTTACAGTCCCCTTGAAACACACACACACACACACACACACACACACACACACACACCTCTGGCCCCAGTCACCTCCAGCACATGGCTCTGCTGTGTGCCACTGTAGCACACAGCAGATCTTAAATGATACGGCTCACAGCCCAGCCGGAGCTCGCCCCTCCATGGAAACGCAGCTGTGCTCTCCGCCTCCATCGAGCCTTTTGTCCGTCCATAAAAAAGAGCCAGGACGTGCTGGAGGATCAAGGTTCCATGACAGGTTCCTTAAATCTCCTTGCATGACCACTGCTTATGATTGATGCGAGCTCAGACAAAACCGTCAACCGTGGTTTTTAATGTCAGGATGATGTGGAGTGATCCTGCAGGAGGAGCTGGTATCAATCAAGTGGTAGTAAAGACGGTCCATAAATCTGGGCTGGAGGAGTGATCACAGCAGCTTTCGAGGCCACGTTGACCCCAGACAAAGGGAAGTGTACAATTTATAAAAAAAAGAAGTCTGGAGGTCACCAGTGAGGTGCTGGACAGGCTGGGCATTTAGCTATACATAATGATTAATTAAGTTCATATCGTGGACAAGAGTGCAAAGGTTGTTGTGCCATCCACTGATGCTCCACATGTCTCAAAGTGATAACTCGTTGCTAAAGTGCTGAAGGGGAGTATCTAACTCCTGAAAAAAAGGGTTCATACCTTGACTCTCTTTGGACTCCCTCAGTGCAGTAAAGTGTTACAATATTATATATTTCTGTCACACATCTATGATTTCCACAGTTTACCAAAGTACTGAAAGAGGATGACAATCTTCAAACAAACTAATTAACTAAGGAAAATGCACCGCACAGGGTTTGGTGGTGATGACAGAAAGATACAATTAAGGTTGTTTTGTTTTTGGGGATAATTAAGGGTGATGGGGTTTCTACGCTAATGGTCATCGGACAAATTCCTGCTTACGGGACTGTTCAGACAGCTGCAGGAGGACGTCTACAGGTGTGTGCAGACCTCCACGG
The DNA here is from genome assembly GCA_032191485.1 of Leptoclinus maculatus. Lineage (NCBI taxonomy): Eukaryota > Metazoa > Chordata > Actinopteri > Perciformes > Stichaeidae > Leptoclinus > Leptoclinus maculatus. The sequence goes on from JAVDOI010000018.1 coordinate 9,846,715, forward strand.
CCGGCCTGAAGCATCGACAGCAGCGCACACACTCCTCCATAGCGGACGAAGAGGCCTCGGCTCTCCTCGGACATCAGGTCGGTACGGAGACGGTCCAGAGCCTGGGCCAGCACATCCGCTGCAGACGGGACAGAGAGAGACAGTTATGCATAAAGAGATTCGAAATTCAGCTTTAAATCACAAAAAATAAGAACTTAATGTTTGTCATTCGTCTGCACTCACATTTCAAGTCCAGAACCCGTTTTGCCTGCAAATTGACATAATGTGGAATCACCTCAAAATAGCTCATTTCTGAAGTTCTAAGAAAAATACTTTTCGAATGACCAAACGTGCTGGATTGATGCAACCTGACATGGGATAAAAGCTTTCTTTTTTTTAACTCTGGACTGAGTTTGGTTAGCCGTGTCTCAGAATGGTTCCTATTATGTGTGAGATCCCAGCAAATATCTCTCCATTATACCCAATCTGCTTTCACATCAATCCAGAGAGGGGGAAGAAGGAGAACCCGGTCAGCAGATTGACAGTAAATATCCTCTATGGAAACATTCTGAGGGAGCCCTCGAGCACTACGAGCAGATGGAAGGTCAGTTCAGAGGAGAGTTTCCTAAAAATATGCCGGAATATGTACGGTACACCCACAGAGACTGAGATTCTTAGTGTGGAAGGCAACATGTGGATGCAGCTTAAAAACTCCTTGCCCTTTTTCGACTAAGAGCCTAAAGCCACGCTAGCGGCTCTTTGTAAAGAAAACTAAATTGTAAGATAGACATAAGAGGTCCAAAAGAAATGAATACATTTTAACACGATGACAGATGATTGATTGATGAAAAGTCAGGGGATCATAAAGGTTAAGTCATCCTCTGGGGAGCATGAATGTCTGCCCTTTCCTTTTAGATTTCTACACATACAACTGCATATAAAAGAGTATCGACAACTCAAACCGATCACAGAAACCCTTAAAGAATTTACAACTGTTTAATAACCGTTTTCATTTCTTTCAGAAAAGATTTATTGCTGTTCTCAGTTTTATATTGTTGTATAATGAGCATCTTTGGATTTTTTGGACAAAACAATGAATTTAGGATGTGAACTTGGGCTCTACGAGACACTTTATAGACCCAACACTATCAATTATAATGCAAATAATCGCATGCTTATCCGATTTATTGTTCTAATCTTAGCATTTTCCAAATATAATGCTAAAGATACAGTACGTACAAGTGCTTTCAGTGTTGTTACCTTGTGTGACGGTGCGGAGGATGATGAGGGTGGACAGGGTGCGCGTGTGAGGACAGGGGCTGCGAGAAAGGGGCCAGCTCCTGCGGGGGCCACCAGCAGCCCCCCCCCCGTGGGGCCCGGGCAGGTCTGGATCTTCAGACTGAGGCCCCGTTGACTGGACCGGCGGGGGCTTTGATACTTCCTCTCCTATCCGCCGCAGCGTGGCAGAGAGCGCTACGTGCTGCATGCACATACCCGGAAAAAAACACACATTGTTCAGAATTCACTGGGTGACTGTGATCTTCATCAAACGCCGGAGCAGTATTTGTCATGGGGTGGCTCTGGAGGAGCTCGCGACCCTTAAAAGATACAAAGACAGGGAGAGGCCTGTCTAGACTGTCCACACACAGAGAGACAGGCAGGGGGACTTCTCCTCTGAACACAAGATGGAACTCGACAGGACCGCCACACATTAAAGCCCGCCGCGCTGTGAAGGGAGATGTAGCGATAGAGCGGATATCCCCTGCTTGAAGTGGATTTGTGTACCGCTCTTGATGTGTAGCTATACGTCTTGAGGGAAAACCGCGTTGTCGTGTTTGGTTTCCACTCGCAACGGTGTTGTGAAAGTGACCGAGCGGCTTTTCTGTAGAATAACACCACTTGCGAGACCAAAACGCCAATAAATAAGGATTTAATAAGTGTTCTGTTAGAGAATGTAATGTAACCTCACTCCCCCCTGTGGTGTTGCTTTTTGACAACCCAGATGATCTATTACAGAAGACGGTGGATATCCAAAATCACTCTCAGGTCTTTACCTGCGTGCTGCTGTCCAGGTGTCTTAAAGCCCGGTGGATGAGGCGAAGAAGGTTGAGGACGAGGTCAGGTTCTGACAAAGGAGTGTGACGGAGCTGATCCGCTAATAACGGCAGCGCCTAAAAGGAACCAAAGGCAATTAATGCGTCTCGATCTAATCGACAGGACGGCGGGAATGTGCATTGAACTGCTCGTTGCTACGGCGAACATGTCACCTTGAGGCATCGCTCGTTCAGAACGAACTCCGGAGGCAGACACTGGTCGACGTCTTTCCCTGCGGTTGCTGCGACCGATGAGAACGTCTGTCCATCGAGCACCCAGTCCAGCAGAAGGGCCAGGAGCTTCAGTCGGGTGGGACTGGAGCTGCGCTGAAGGAAAAGAGGGTGAAAACACAAAAGGGTTAAATTCCATTTCTAAAGCAGTCATCTGCAACTTACTTTGTTTTAGTTAAAAGGTGTTATTTTAATGAGACCTTTATCATCTGGATTCTACAATACGTCCTGCACGGAGTCACAATGATGCGCCTCGAGATTTAAAGAAAGCGGGACCAAAAGTTATAATTATATCTTATTTGAAGTTCAGCCACGGGACATGCAGGCGTATCCGGAAAAGTGTGAACATTACATCCAGACCGCGAGTTCAACAAGGGAGCCTGAAGGTGTTAATTAAAGTGTGGAAAAAGTGATGGAATGAAAGTTTGGCTCACTCAATGTTCCTCTTACTAGTGAAAGGAAAATATCATCTTCAAAATGCTACCGAGCTGAGATCTCAACTGTATATCCACCGATATTCCTCTTCATCAACAACAGTGAGAACAAAATCATCGATTAATAATTCATCATGTCAGCTGGCAGGATGAGTGCGGTTTGTGGAGAAGGGCTGTTGTACTCTTCTCAGCTCGGGATATGTGTTAAGTGTGTGCAGATCCTACCGATTGACTGAAACAAAAAAAAACACCCACGAGAGCTGGTGAACTACCTTGTAGCTGTGTTTTCCAGACGCAGCAGGTTCCTCCTTTTTGGATGCTTTAATACACTCTGTGCTCTTTACTTTTGGACAGCCTCTCTGTGCTAGGCTGTGCTCGTATTTCCTCTGGAGAAAAAAACAATTAATAATCAATTGCAAATAAAAAAATATTTATGTCACAAATTCCCATGCTACAACAAAGAAATGCTTGTAAAGTTATGTTTAGGGTGGGAAGGGTTTCAGACCATCATGGAACACTAAAAACTGGACTTCTCGTGCTTTCCACAGCAAAGTGACACATCGTGAAGCACTGACCAGCTGTGCATGTGTTAATATGTGCTCACCTGTAAGTTCTCCAGTCGAGCCTGCACCCTCTTGGATTGGCTCTCCAGCTTTTTATTCTGTTCATTGATCCCATTCAACTGTTGGTATGAAAACAATAAACGTCAATCTGCTATGCGAGACCACTGCGTAGACAAACATTGATACGTTTCATTCAGTGCAGACAAAATCGCTTCGGCCCACTTTTTGAAGCAAGAAAAGCTTCATTCAAAAGCAACAAAAACACTTTTTAGTTCCAGATACACACTTATACCCCAAAAAAGAACAATGCAAACTCAGGGATTTTACTTTACGGATTATTATTATGTCATAGCGCCCTCCTGTGGTCCAAGGTACTAACTGTTTGGTGTGAGTCTCCTCCTAATGAAGTGAGTATTTAATCACTTCGGTCACTTCATGTTTGAAGAAAGAAAAATCCATTCAAACATTTGCTGGTTCTTGGCAAACTGAGCAGATATCAGGAGTGGTTGCTGTGGACTTCACTTTGGATATTACTCCCGAAGCAAAACACACAACACGTTATACAACCCGCACATTTAAACACATTGATAAAATTAAGACTTTTAACTATATTGATCTGTAGACTTGTAAAAGTATTCAGGAGTTTGCAGACTTGTTTATTTAAGACACTGCAACATCTCAGCCCTGGAGTTAATATAACTATAGAATGTTGTGGGACTTTGTCAAACCTTGAAGATACCAACAGACAGACACTCGTGGTGTGGATGTGGTCACTTCTAACCTGTTTCTTCATGCCGTCATTCAGCTCCTTGATGGTGTCGAAGCTGGACCTGAGCCTCCGGTTCTCCTTGCTCCTCTCGCGAAGAACATCCTGCAGCTGGCTCACCTCATGCTGGTGTTTCTGGTGACACACACACACACACACACACACACACACACACACACACACATCAAACAGTGCAGCCACTACGACGACGCTTGAACACTTCAGAGGTACATTACGTAGACTTGCGTTTTTGCTATTTAAATTCTTTAATAGTCATTCCACTGGATCCCCCCCCCCCCCCCACACTCTCATGTGATGGGAAGTCTTCAATAAACAGACAACACACTCCTTGTGTTGAACGTGACCAGATGGAATCTCTGTGTGTCTCACCTCCTCTCCGGCTGGTATACGAATGAGTAGCATCTCCTCCAGGCCGGCAAGCCTCCCAACAACAGCCTCCTCCTGTTGCTTCAGCCTCCTCTCTCGATCCTGCAGCTCCATCTCCCACTGCTGTTGGCTGTCTCGCTCTGCCTGTATATACACACACACACACATGGATATTAATATACATTATATATTATATAACATTCCCTAGTTGGTGTATAGTTCTGTACACACACATCTGTAGGTATCCTCTAATAACACACAAGGAAACTTTCACCCAGTCACTGTCTCTGTGTTGCATTTCCCCCAATTTACTGATAGACCATCACTACAATTGTTGCGCTCTTTCACCTTTAGTTGTTCATAGATGCTCATCATCTCCTGGTACACCGTTGCTAGAACTAGGGAAGAGGAACGGCGTGAGACAGGAAGTTGCCGAGCTCTCTGCAATTCCCCGTCAGCCTCAGTTTCCTGGGACCCAGGGCTACCATACAGGCAGGAGGGCAAGGTCACATCTGGACAAATGGAGGTAGAACAGAGGTAGAACCCACGGCTAGCTCATTATCCATCTACAGCAGCAGGTTGTAAGGAAATGTCAGAAATGTCAGCAATAACAGGTACGTATAGGTAAACTAATTGCAAGAACTCAGATGACATGCAAGGACTTATCACTGAGGCCTATTTTATGATTCGTTATCTTGTCAGCATCTGCTACTTTGGGTTTGCTATAAAAGGTTAATCAGTTCTTCTACTCGCACAAACACCGCTCTGACACACGCACCTGTTTCTGTTAAATGCACCTGAGAATCCTGAAGTGGGGCAGCTGCAGAGTCCCCACTCAAGTCCTCATTACTGTCGTGCAGACCACGATCACCGGCGAACCTGAGAAGAGAGACGGGGGACACGTTTGGATCAAGGCACAAATACTCCAAACACAAACGGTATTCGCAGGAGTAATCTCATTAGACTCACTGGTCAGGATGGTTGGCGACTGCTTTGAACAGCTCATGCAAAGCTTCGCTGTAGCGTTTCAGCTCTTTGCTCGGCCGGTTGGATCTGATCAGCCTTCGCACTGCCTCTGAAATAAGGAAGACAATGCAACGTTTGACATATTAAGTAAAGATCTGTCATTTTTTCATGCCAAGGATTAGATTCGGGGTTACACCTATTAGTGTCATTTGATCAAGACTCAGTTAAAACAAACTGTCTGTGGTAAGATTACTGTGCACTATTCTAAACCTGTATTTCACTATAGGCAGCAGTGACAAAGAGAGTGAAGCTATAACCAATAGTCACCCATCACATCCTTCTATATTAGTAAATAAGTGTGCTTCATGTTAGAAACCTGCTGGAACCCAATCAAGAACCCGTGGTTCTCTGAGTGAAGTTGCTCTTACCATCACTGGTTCCTGAGGCAACGTCAGTGTCTTCTGGAGGTGGCAACTAAAAAATCAGGACAACGACACGTTTTAGCGTAAAGTAGCAGCGACCATATTGGACCGCTGACAGAACAGTGGACATGCTGACCAATGCATGACAGTTACGTTGTTGCAATAGGACAGCACTGTAACCACGAAGCTTCAAAACAAGCCGAATGTGTGTGTGTGTGTGTGTGTGTGAGACAATACTTTGAAGTTGTCGTTAAACTCGAACCTGTTTCCTCCTCTCCAAATATTTCTGCTTCAGCTTCTCAACTGTTTCAGCCCAGTCTTTAAGCTGCAGGTTCATAGCTATGGTTGATACGGTTACACTGTCGAGAGACTGCGGTCTTGTTCCTTTGCCTCTAACGTTTGTGTCAAAAAAAAAATCACTAAATTAAACAAACATCCGGTTTAAAATTTCAAAATAAAACCATTTTCATGAATATCGATAGCTTTCGTTCCTATTTGACATGCATTATTTTGAATTTCCAATCGCCAAAGTTCCGATACCCCTATACTTAACTACGAAAACTTGATCTAACCTTTGTTGGTTATGGTGGAAACAAAACACAATTCAAATTTAGCGGATGAATGATCACGTGACGTTTAAACGCTTATCCTCCCCGCAGGTAGCGCCCTCTAGCGGGGAAGGACTAAACTGAATATTTGATTACAGTTCAGATTTACTTATTACTAGATTGTTGACGAAACATTAGTAGGAAAACAGGCTTTAATCCTAGCCGAGTTAGCGGCAGGCTATCTAAATAATACAAATAATTGTTCTTATTCCAACAATATTCTGAATATAGCTACACTAAGTCAATGTCCATGTTCATAGAGTGTTTTCTCATGGTCATGCTAATGATGACTTTTGAATCAAAGTCATCATTACTAAGACTCTTCTCTCAAAATGTAGCTTATTTTACTTTTTTCTGTGATATTTGTGTCCTACAAAACAAAAGTTAAGAATGTACATGGTACTACATTTCTTTATTGTAATCTGCTACTAATATCTGCTGTGATTTTCTGAGTTGTGTTGTACATCTGTATTTGTTGAAAAAGTGAGCTGTTTAACCTCAAGGAGCTATGTGCTGCATTTTTTTTTACATGAAAAAGGCAATCAGGTTTTTTTTTTGGGTGTAATTGCATTTGTCAGAGTTTTATAAATGAACACATTTCATCCCATTTCAGTTTTTGATATCCTGAGGCAAGCTACTTTTTTTTCCTGAAGCTGATAGATGGACTTCCTTTCTCACCCAGCTACATTGTAGTTACACCAATAAGCCAGAGAGCGTCAGTGCCTCACCAGAGACAACAGCATCGGACTCTCTGTTTTCTTGTCCTGATTTATTAAATATTTTTGTTATACACATATCACAGCAAAACTGTAGTGTGTACTGTAGTGCGTAATTATGTTGTAAATGTACCATAAAGTACAACAAACTATAAGAATATTACAGGACCCTTAAACTGCTGTTATCACAACAACAATCATTTAAATATTAAAAAAATTCGACATATCTTCGGTAATAAAATTGGAATGCTAACAATCATAACACTATTGTACATTTTTAAATACAGTACCACCAAGTCACTGCCAGCTCATTTTACAGTAACACAAACACATTCCGAGGAGCTACAGTGATAAAATAGGAATATTAAAGTGAGTCTTTGTTCGGGTTATCCACATATTAACCTTGCTGCTCCCTCAGCCTCTCTCTTGCCGACAGCGTAGCATTTAGCCATTATGTTTGGCAAGCAGTGCCAAGTTTGCTCTAGACTTGAACTAGGCTTAAAGATTAATGCCGTTTCTCTTTTTTGGCTAATTGGTGGCCATGCCATTAATACACACACTCATAATTCAATCACTTTGTCCCTGCAGGCTCTCGCTGACGTTGAGTGAAATTAGCCGGCAAGAACGCTCAACACTGATCTTCATTAGAGAGGTATTTGCTTTGTCCACTTTATATGGAAATTACTGTTCTGTTCTGTTAATCGGTCATATAAGTTCCCTTATTCAGGGCTTTGCTGTCCACTCGTGCTAAAAAGGAGATAATGTGACATCATCTGCGGTGCATTTTGTGTGCTTTGGTAGGTTTGAATCATGATCGGGTCAGAGGTTAGGGTAAAGGTTAAATTTACAGTCAGGGTTAAGGTTAAAGGCCATGTAGTCAATATAAAATGATTATAGTGTAGTGATACAGCCCTGTTTTTGTGTATATGTAAGGGTGTAATATCTGTAGCTCTGCACACTACTGCATGTGATGTCTATCTTGTTTCTCTGCAGTCACAGACTGTAACTAAAACAGCACTCAGGGACAGATACAGAGAGCATAGATAGATAGATAGATACAATTTATTTCAGACTCAGGGTCCAGATAGACAAATACATACAAATTACAAACACAAACAATAAAAGTACATAGGCCTAGCCTTACAAAGAGACAGCTGTACCAATGTCGCCACAGCTGGGACTGGTAGCGTGTGGTACTAAAACTTACGTTTGTTAAAACCAATATGATCAAGTCATTAAGTCTACAAATTAATTTATACATGAGATTTCTTAAAACAGTTTGGAAAGTATTAACTCGTGCAGCCACAAACATTTCACTAGCACTACTCCATCTCGGTCTCTTTAGCAGTATTCTCATGGCGTCATTATAAGCTACTTCAAGTCTCTGTAAGCTCTTTTTTTTGTAGTTTGACCACAAGTGTGCAGTGTAGAGTGGAGTACAATATGCTCTGAGCAGACATGGCATTCTTTGAATCTAAAATGCAGCAGTGTCTCTGTTTTACCACTTTGTAATTTGACAAAAGCAATCCACAGATAATGATAATATAATTAGGGTTGATCGTCACTGAACAGTGGGACTTCCATTTCAAGTGCAATCCTCCTCTTTATTGTAGCAGATTTTATTGACCCTGTTTTTAGCATGCAGCTCGAAATAATTATTGTGTGTCTGTGCACTGTACGTGTGTGTATGTGTACTGTATATGTGTGTGTGTGTGTGTGTGAGTGTAGAAACTGGTACACATACAGTGCAGACAGTCTAAAGGGATGTGCCCGGCAGTTATCGTCTGCACCCTCTGTTTTTTTGACAAACATCGTAAACACATGAGCCAGCCCAGGGGATACAACCAGACAAAAGCAATCAAGTCCTATCATTGAATTAACAACATATTGCTGTGTTATATTGCAAAAGCAATTATCCCCTGTCTCATGATACAAAGCCATGCACATGCACATGCACATGCAAGCACTATCCCGCTCAATTAAAGTAGTGATGGCAGCGCACTGCTGTGAAAATGATTGCATTTCAATTGGCAGGACTCTTTGAGTCCACAGAGCAGTATTATGTATGCTAATGCAAGCTGTAAAGACGGATCTGGGGATCAGGGGGGGGCCCCGGAGCAATTACACTGCCTCAGATTTCGGACAAGACACTGTGTCCCTGGGCATGCAAGGCACTTTTATGTGCTTTTCCATATTAAAAATATATTTTTGGAACATCATAGGAGAAAAAAAAAATGTGAAGCCTGAGACTTAGGGTTGGACTGATGCAGAGGGGCAATATAAAAAAATGTTAGTAATCATCTCTGAGACAGTTCTTTATGTTCATATTGACAACGTTTTCCCAAATGTCAAGGGTCAGTCAAGAGCAGTAAAGAGGCTGGAAGCAGGACTAAAGTGTTTTGCTCAGAGGCACTTTGGCAGAGTTACAGCAAGGCAAATTATCGCAGTTTAGTTAGATTATTTGTTATAATTATTATAATTAAACAATCAGTGTTACAGTAATTGCAAAAAAAAAAGCTTTTAAAGAGACAACTCATGATCCAAATGTAAAAATGTGTATAGCTGCTACACCAACTCATAGAAGGTCAAATCGCCCAAATCAGAAAAAACATATTTTCTCCCCCTGTCATGTATCTAGTCATGCAGATTGTTTCGGTTGTATGTGCCAATGTTTTGATCCAGTTGTGAAAGTTGTGCGGCCGCCAGGAAACAGTGATGGCGAAAATAATTTAGCTTGTGATGCACAAAGAAAAAATGAAATCCAAAGAGCTGAAAAAAACAAAAAAACATTTGGAAAACATTTGAGAAACAAGGACCTCTCTGTCGACAGCATGGCAGCATGGCCAGCATGGCAGCATGGCCGGCATGGCAGCATGGCCAATGAAAGTCATGATTTGGGCGCACTGATCCTTTAAAAAGGGAGGACTGGAACTTGTAGTCGCTTCTCAAACTATTTTATGGTGGCATCATTACCTTCTCATGCTTCTAATGAATTACGGTATCATTAGGCTGATTAAAAACAGCACTGATAGATGAACTATGGTAATCAAAACGTGCAATGCTAAATACAACAAGTGCATGTAAGAGGCTAAATGGTACCACTGTAGTACATGACACACTCAAACTAAAGCAACTTGCTCATAGTTCAATTGTTTATGATGTTTTTAATTAGGTTCATAATCTTCTTACTGAACTAAACTTACTTAAATTCATGACACTTCGTTTCAGGAGTTACCTGTTCTACTTCTCCAGTCCAGCACATTTGCGTAGTCAGAACTCATGCAATCAGCATTACCACCAAAGCCCGGCAGGATTTATCCTCTTAATAACTTCTGGTAAGAGCCTGTAATAGCTTTGTCCGATTATATTTATTAGATTAATTTCTACAGATTTAATTGATACATGAATATTTTAATGTTTACCCCTTACATAGTGTACAAGGCCTTTGGGGCCCCAGGAAACCAGGAGGAGGAATAGAGTAAATCCTGTTCCGGGGAGCCCCTTGAAACCCACTTTTTCTTTTTGTAATTGAAACGTATGAAAATGTTTTAATTATTCAATGGATTCATAGTTTAATCAGACTTTTAGATTAGTCTGATTATTCTGGTGCTGAAATATGAATGAATTACTGATGATAGTTAAGTAGGTAAGAATAACAGTAGATTAAGTGTGGCCGAGCATTAGAACGTGTTTGAGAATGATTGTGTTATTGTGTTATTCTCCTGGTAATACGCCACTAAAAGTTACATGCTGTTGTGGGAATGCGTACTAGATTTCTCTAGTTGTTTATTAAAAAGACAGGTGACTTAGTTTCTCTCTCTCTCTCTCTCTCTCTCTTGCTCTTTCTCTCTCTCTCTTGCTCTTTCTCTCTCTGTGCCTCCATTTTCAATTGCCTAAATTCCCAATTTTCTTCTCCTTTTCTCCCTCACGTTTCTGTCATTACCATACTTTTTCTCATCATGGTACTTTTAATGAACCCAACCTCAAAGTGAAGTATGCACAACCTCTCAAGGAAACAGGGGGCCATGACTGGAAGTTGATCAGCCCCTTAAACACTTTGAAACGTGCGTCAAAGCCCCCATTTCTTGATGCTAGTGGCCTCCTTTGCTATCAGGATGAATTGCTCTACTGTTAAATAGACTCAGCCTCTATAGGAGTTGAATACATTAACACAGTCCCTGATACTGATGTTTGACCTCAACTCCCACTCACAGTACACACAACATTCCTTCCAGTATGTGTGTGTGTGTGTGTGTGAGTGTGCACAAGGGTTTTTGAAGGCAGATATGGACATCAATATTTTTCATATGCTGACATTAAATATCTTTTAACTTTTACCATTTTCATCTCTCAAAATATTAAATTGCTTTATTCCAGAGATTTTTATGAAAGCATCTACTTCTTCATGAGGCAAAAAAACGGTAGAGAACAATACATTGAAGGGGAATCTGACAAAGATGTCCCCCTACAGTCTGTTCAGAATTAGGTCCTCCCATGCTTCATGCAGATAGATAGACAGACAGACAGACAGACAGACAGACAGACAGACAGACAGATAGATAGATGCATTATATGTGGTATAAACTACTGTATGCCAGCTTTGCTCAATTTAAACATCTGTTAGTCTTTCTATGTAATGGTAAATGGACTGTACTTGTGTATAGCGCCTTTCTAGTCTTCCGCTCAAAACACTTTAACACTATGTCATCATTTACCCATTCACACCCATTCATACACTGATGGTAGGGGCTACCACGCAAGGTGCCACTTGCCCATCAGGACTCTAACTAATTATTTATACCCATTCATACACCACCGCAGGCACAGCTTGCAACAATTTGGTGTTGAGTGTCTTGCCCAAGGACACATCGACATGGACTAGCGGAGCCGGGGATCGAACCCGCCGATCCTCTGATTGAAGGACGACCCTGCTCTGTATACACAGTTTACTTCCATGGGGCAGCAGTGGATCTAAAGGTTAGCCCATGATGAGTTAGCCCCTGCCCAGATTTGTGCCCTTGAGCAAGGCTCTTAAACCCCTAACTGCGTAAGATAAAGACACAGGCAACCATTTCAGTTAAGGATGATCTAATATGCGAGAGAGCATGATGACAGAGAAGGCAGAAGGACAGGAAGAGAGAGAGGAGAGGAGTTTAATAGAGAGACTATATCTATGAGAGGACCTTCATCAGCGACCCTGGCGGTGCTGTCATTCCTGCAGCGTTGAGTCATGTGGGATGTTTCTGCGTAGTCTCGAGGCCCAGCAGCCCTTTTTTGGGAATGTCATGTTTTAACAACTCAGATGCCTTTTAATTCCCGCTTCTGAAAGTCTGCCTGGAAGTATTGGAATGTATGTGAGGCAGCAGGCCAGACGCTTGTGTTTGGAAATAAACTGTCTGTCCGATCTGATTGGCCTCATTCTCAGGGACGTGGGAGCAGCAAGTCTGCGAATACACAACACACACTCACGCACGCACGCATGCACAAACATGGACGGGCACGCTTCCAAACACACCTTACAAAAATTGCTCTCTATTTTCACTGCATCCTCAATCGCTTTTACACAGCCAAACATGCACATGCACCATACTTGCACTCGCATGAACATAGATGAGGAAGTATGATACAAAAAAAAAAAATAAGGCAAAAACCACTCATGGCTACAGACACAACACAAGTACTGTACAGATGTAAGCCAATCATCTACACACAATGTCACACACTAAGCAGAGATCCTGGATGAGTGTGTGTTGAGAGAGAGAGAGAGAGAGAAAGAGGCCAATTGAGAGGCTAATTCTTTTTTTGATATTATTCCCACAGCAGTGCTGATGAGTCTGATGGAATGGCTGCCGTTCAACTGCAGGAGGCTCCTAGGAGACTGGTGAAGTTAATGGACCATGTGTGTTCCTATTATCATCTGTTTGTGTGCAAGTGTGTGTGTGTGTGTGTGCGTGTGAGTATTTCAGTCTAAAAAAGGAGGACCATTGGAGGAGTGTGATGAAATAAGCTACAACAACATAAAAGGAACCTAATTGTTCCCTAAAGGCACAGTGTTAGGAAAGTGACAGGAATAACTCAAACCTCCCACATCCCAGCAGAAACACTGGCAACAATTTAGATTAAAGATTGCTGTTTTTTTTCTTTTTGTATGTTTGAAAAAAACAACTGGATGGAAAAATAAAATGGCTTGAGGAAAAGTCTGTGACAGACCTTTGAAATCATGCTTTGTGAATTGTGATATTTGAAATCAACCAATGTGTGACCACACACCTTGACTTGCTCCTGGGGATTCAAAAAATGAGATAAGAAATGGGGGAAATTCATGATATTTTTATATAAATGTATTTATATGTTGTTAATCTCCCAGAAACCACTCCTTTCTATTCACTGTTTTATTAGCATTGCTATCCTAATTTAAATCAGCGGTGATAACTGCTCCAAATGTATGACTGTCCGTCAACGGAGAGTCAGAATACAGCCTCTACGTTGACACAGTGAGGTTTCCATGTCAAGGTTTCAGGCAAAGAAGTTGAACAAGTTTTTTGGCCAATCAAATACATGTAAGTGCTCATTCCTGATGTATACCTTTATGATGTCAATGGCACATTTCTGCTGTTTACCTAAGCATTGTTAAGACAGACATACATGATAATAGCCATGGTTCTCATGTCAACAGCTGTTTAGTCATCTGTCATTCCTTCCCCATCCAACAGGTCCTCAGTGTATTGCACCATTCCCCTGCTGCACTGGTTCTTCATCCAAAACTCCAAAACGTTTTCAGCAATGACTTTTCAGTCTGTTGTGTAGTGTTTTGGTGTCTGATACGCCTTCAATCTCTTTAGTCTATGACCCATTCTGGACTTCCTGGAATGTATTGCATCCGTACTTGCAAGTGGCCAACGAGACAAACGCAGCATTCTTTAACGCTGTACTATTTTCGGTTGGAGCAACTGCTAGGGAAGGACTTTAACTCAGGTTCATGAAGCATTACATTTGGCTTCATGTTCCTCCAAGTGCTCCTTCCAACTTCTGACAACTGCCTTAAAAAGGCCAGTGTTTCCCCTCCAGAACCGCTTGGGTGGCGTGCCATTTGCTTATGACACACCAATTGGGTTTCCCTTTGCAACCATTTCCTTTCCAAATTCCTGCTTTAATTCCTGTTATTCCGAGATTACCACAGACCGTAGCCCCTTTGGCCTCCCTCTGCTAATTTCTTCAGCTTGAAACCCTCCACCGGTGCATCACCTTCTGACTCCCCAACCTCTGTCCATATATACAGAAAGTTGTTCAAAGTTAAGGGGTGAAGTATTTCCAGAGTCCCTTGCAGCTGTTTCCAGCTAAGCCTCAACACATGTTTCGGGTGTAGCAGGCCTGTCTGATGGCCTCTCCTTCAATCTGACCCATCTCACCACCAGATGGAGATAAGCTGACATCCAGTTCTGATGAAACAGCTACAAAGTTGCCCGGGTTGCTCTTGTACTCTTTAACTTTAGGGGCCTAAAGTTAAAAACATGGTGTTTTTATGGACAGTCTATGGCTGGCACAAAGTGGAATAACACACCCCCCTGAGGGTCAGATCAGAGAGGTCATTTCACACCCTTCCAGATATCCCTGTTGCCAATATCAGCAAGATGTCCACTAATGGGAAACCATCATTTAAGCTGAGATTCTATAATTGTAATATTCATCTAAAAGTTAACAGTATGTATCTGGAATTTATGTGGTCCAAAAAATACTGATTATGCCTTTCAATGACATATTGTACAAACCGATATATATCGGTCCAATTCTACTTTAAAGTGCCAAATAGGTTATCGCTGCCAAACCTCTGTAAGGCTCATCAAAGCTCATATAAACACATCAAACAAATACCAACACCCTGGCATTGAAAACACAGAGAAACGGCCGTGTGTAATTGTGTGTGTCCATGTGTAATGTGAATTGACTTTCTAATTTGCTCACATGTGGGCACCATACAGTCTAAATTAGGTATCAGGCATCTTGGCAAAAACTATGTTAGCTGGAAGGACCTTTATGAATACTGAGGCCAGTAGATAATGAGCTTTTCATCAACATACTAGTTCACAGTGTAACTATGAGATAAACACAACGATGACATGAGGGGGACTAGAGGATGGGAAATAAGAGGAGTTTAGGCTTGCAAAATAAGTACCGTTTCTCTAATCACTGCTCAAAAGTAAGTTTAATAAATTTGCTTTTAACAGCAGCAGCCACAGTTGCCCACCAGCCCAAGTGGTCGGTGTGTCCCTGAAGTTGAAAAAGGCTGTTAATGGTAGGCATGCTGAATGGAAGGTTACTGGAGAAACTATCTCTCATAGCTAAAGGCCCCTCTGAACCACATTCCAATCAAATTTAACCAGAGATATCTGCATCCTAACAGCCCAGTATCCAAGGACTTATGTTCATATTGGATGATTTCACACCTCAGAATCTAAGTCCATCGCCAAACTCAAGTGTCAACGCAGGATGTAGTGGTTCCCTTATGTAGCAATGCGGAAAGTAGAAGTGTAGAGGTTAGGGTGGTGGATGGACATGTAGCTTGTCGGACTTTAATGCAGACGACCGGTGATGGCACAGTCTTGCAATTAACCTTTACCTTTTTATTAATCTAAACCACAATCTGCCCTTAACTATGTCTTTTAGTTGCCCGACCCTAACCAAAGCTTAATCATGGTTATTTGCATTACCACGATCTTTCACTATCCTTAACCCATGGCCATTCACAAATATTATAGAAAGTCAGATTTCTTTTAAGGTTGACATTGACCATAATGCGGGGCTTCGGAGATCGTCCAATGTTTCGTTTTTTGACATTTTGTTTGGCTATTGGTTGGTCCTACAGGTCTTTGTACTTATATTTAAAGGGAGAACTGGGCAGCTGGGCTGACTGCTGTTTGCCTTTTTTCTCTGCAAGGAAGAAAGGCACACATGTTGGAGTAGTCTAAATTCAAATGACTATGAATGTAAAAGCAGAACATAATACTTGCATCATGCAGTTTCTTGGCCCTGGACTGATTTAGTATTGAGGTCTGCTTTTATGTTTATCCAATTTGAAGTTAGTGCTTATCTTGGACAGTTATCTTTACAAATGTGTATATTTGTTGTTGTGTTGCATTTTGTAAGTGACAAGTTAAAAAGTAAGAGAAGGTTTTAAGTTGATGAAGCTGATAACGTGGTTTAGTGGATGATTAGTTTGACAGTAAGTAAAATAAGGGGGAGATTTATGCATTAAGCCATTATGTAAAGTGGAAAATGTACTTCTTCTGGAAATGGTAGCAGTGACGTAACAAATATATAGATTTAAAAAAATTTAAAAACACAAATATGTGTACTCGAGTGTCCTGATTCAGGAAACGGGACTCTTTATCATTACTTTAATCAAAATTGTCATTATTTTTTATTATCATCACGACCATATTGTGTTTTTTTTTACATTTAAGTTTATTTTATCGTGTACATGCTAAGTTTTTATACGGACAAAATCAAATCAAATCAAACTAATCAAATCAAATCAGCTAGTCAGCTACTTGAAATTGTTTAAAACGTGGCAGCCAAAATGGTCCATTTGGGTAGAAACATGTAACCAAACAGAGGGTCTATTCTCCTCCGGGGCTCATTTGCATTTTCCTTGGTGTTAGCAACTCTGCTTCACAAACTCTTTCCCTCACTTACACATGCAGACACACACACACACTCATAGTGAGGGGTGTGCGTGGGCAGAGAGAGGAATCCCTGATAAGCCAGTAGCCTGGCGGAGGGCATAGAGAAAGGAATGGCAGCTATGTCGGGCATTCACAACACTGTGTGGTGTCACCAAACAAAGCCTTCCCTTCTCCCGCCTGTCAAAGACACCATTGTGGCGTGAGGAGAGAGCCTTTATATCACACACACATTCCACGCATGCTCCCCCCCACCACACACACACACACACACACACACACACACACACTCAAACACGTATAAAAAACCTACCATGTAAACATTTTTACAGATAAAGATGCAAACACGAAAGCATTTATATTCTCTGTATTTTTCCATACAATATTAACAATTCATACACGGCACATGCATGCACAAAGACAACGTTCATATGAACAGCGACAAACACAAAACAACTATGAGACCATGCACAAGCGGGGTGCAAACACACACACACACACACACACACACACACACACACGCACACACACAAAGGCACGTGTTGACAGGATGGAGACTTCCAGCAGAGAGGCTGGCATTCCCAGCATGGAGCCCCCAGTGAGAGTCACCTGTGAGTGGGTGGGAGCGAGGGGAAGCTTCCCTTGCTCACTGGAAGTCTGGGAAGTTAATGACAGCTGACAAACTCACTGGGGGGTTGACAGCGAGAGTGTATGAGGCTTGTTCCTGTAAGAGAGAGGGAAGCAGTCTGTGAGTGTGAGAGCGAGCGAGAGATAGAGAGATAGAGCGAGAGAGTGAGAGTGGTATAGCCTCTTCCTGTTGCTCTGACAAGCTCCTGACTGCTCCTGCCACCTCCACCTCAGCCACAAAGGACTCATGGGAAGGTGGACATGACAGGAGGGCGGGACTCACATATGTCTCGTGTCTGACTTTGCAGAGTGACTCTGCAAACACCTGTCAATCACTGTCGAGAGCTACAGTACAGCTGGAATGCGTGTGCTTGTATGTGATGTAACAGTAGCATAAAGGAATGGGATCAAGCTTTGATATGTTTTTATGATTTGAGTGTGAGGGCTTTAAAGTGTGTCATGTGGCAGGGAGAAAGAGAATCTTATGTGTGTGTTTTAACATCTTTGTGCTGATGTTGCAAAGCATTCAGTTTAGGATGCTGCTTATTTTATTTTCAGATTTTTTTATGACGTTTGTGCAACATTTAGTAGTCCATACTGACATTATATCAGTTAGATTGGGTAATTGATCAGGGCGAGGCATGTAGGAAGGTGGACAACACCAACTTTATCTCATTCAAAGATATTGGGAAACCAATCTGCCTGAACATCATTTTGCTACCCACATTACTTTATCGCCGATGTGTGGAGAGGGGTGGGTGGGCAGCAGATGCTGACAGGTTGAGATTATTTGGGGCTGGCTCTCCTGTCAGCCTCGTAGAGAGCTTCCCAGCATGAGGGTAACCATCACAGAGGAAGCTCCCGACTTCACTTCCCCATGTTACAGTGACAGGGCCTACCAGGACTCCGGGCCTGGACAAGAAGTCCTGCTGAGGGGCTTACTGGCTGCAGGGTGCCTGGTTAGATTGGTGGATAAAGACCTAGACAGTAGGGGCTGAGTACAAGGACAATAGAGGGACAGTAGAGGGACAGTAGGGGAGAGGGGAATTACCTGCCAATTAGGCAAAGTTAATGTGAAGAATGATGGATGTCAACCTGTCAGAACCCGGGAGGTGGGGGGATCAACTGGATAAGCACCATGTTATCCCTCAGATTACACTCTCTACTGACATGATCACACACACAAACACACACACGCATGCACGCACAGGCACACTTTCAGTTTGTACACCAATAAACAATGCTATTGCTAGTCTAATTTACATTAGTAATCCATTTAATCTTGCAGTCCATAACCAAATAAACCTTTACATTTTGGAGTTTGGCATGAAGCTACATTTCTATTTGGATTATATAAAGTTACATTTGGAGAACAAACTGTCATTTGTATTCATTATTGGTCGGCAATCATCCAATATATTTATATATTTAAGGATACAGGGCTGGAGAGAGCCATTGTATTCTTTTTTTTTTGTCTCTTCAGGATAATCTTTGATATTATTCAAAAGACAAAATCACAACGGTAACCTCTTTTAAACTTGATATCTTTTTGTCATTAAAATGGTTGAGGAAATTCAAAGAATATAATCGGTTTTCTCACAGCAGATGGGTTATGAAGATTGCTATCAAAAGAAGAGGAGGTCCTGAATTAATTGCCTTCGCTCCATTTTTGTGATGCCAGTCGGGCTGTTGCACTCAAGGTCCAAGGCAGTACAAAAAGTCCCCATAGAGCTTGACATAAACAGGACATCTAAGTAATGAAGCTGAATTGTGCATGCCTTTCAGTTCATATAGTAAAGTATACTGGAAGCTTATCACTGACCTGAAGAACATTGTGGAGATTATTCCAAATAACACAAGTTTTATGGGAAATGGGACAAATAATAAGCTAGTAAGCTCACCAACAGCTACCACATTTTAGCCGGTTAGCTCCTGTTAGCCAAAGTAATATTCTTTTTTTTTAATTTCTAGATTCATCCTTTGTCACAAGCACACTTGTTTTATTTTGTGTGTTACATAAGAGAAAATGATACATAAAGGCATATTCTGATGGAATGGTGAGTTATGGAAAAAACTAAAACTTTGGCCTTTGTACTTTGTACTACATTTTGTTGTCCCAGTGCTCTCCCAGGTTTCCTCAGAGTGCTCACACAGGCCACGGAAATGTAGGCCAGATGATCTGGAAAATCCAATTTACCACTACCAGACAATTTGATGTGCTATCTTTCTGTTATACTGACACCCTTTTGGGTGTTTCCCTGCCTGTCACCTAATGCATGCTGGGATAACCTCCAGTGAACTGTGGAGGAAATATATAAATAGATGTATTTCGATTGGCTTCCAATTAGGCATGAATTTGATAAAGATGATAGTGATGATTATCACAATTTTCATAAACTGTTGATTTCCGTTGGGGGTTTATGGATTACTGATAAACAAATTGAACATATGAGGAAACATTGAATCTTGATACATTTGCAGACATCAGATTAAAAATGTCAGCTTTCAAACATCGTATCAGTCGAGCTCTTGTTGAAACACAGACACCCTGCTTTGTATTATTTTGTAATGCTGCACAGCTTGTAACTCCACATCTCCCTCAGGACTTTTATTGTTTTAATCCTCAGTGGAAACCTGGTTTCAGTGACAGCTTTAAAAAGTAAAAAAACAAAACAAAAAGCAATCTGTGTCAATGGTCCAGGAATGTCCCTCTGTGGCTCTGGTATGTGTGGTATGGTCATTATGGGGCAGCATGGGACAGTAGCAGCAGGTAGGGTCACGTAACACAGGCCAGGATGATTGACAAGCAGGTGGCAGCGCAAGGGAGTCCCCACTGCTGAGTAACTGTGTTTTCAGCTTCTTTTCAACTGATTTGGCTCAGAATAACCACAATATAAGGTTTTATTCCATGCCATTATTTCTACACAGATGGTTGATTGTTTTTGGAATATAGTTAATGTCTTTTATTTATGTTGTTGTAATAGCATCACAATAGTACAGATAAATGAATCTAGTCCCTATTGATAAAACCCATAAAAACAGGAAACAAAGCAAGACAGGACAGTGATAGATCATTTTTACACTGTTATGCACTGAAAACAAGATAATGAAAGACACTGGAAAGGAAAGTCTTCTGTTTAGAACACATGGTTAGTTTAACCAGCTGATGGAGGCCTTACTAAAACGTGGACAGACCTCTTAACCTAGAGCACATTCCTCCCTGACCAGTGTAAGTGACTGTGTTTTCATTAAGTTAATATTAGTTTGTGCTAGCAGACAACACCCATAACACACTTGTGTGTTGTGGAAGAATTTAAAAAATCTGAGTTGAAACCTGCCTCACACTGGTTTATGGGATTGTTTAGTTTTTTTAGAAATGATTACACAATCCTGACTTTCCAGAAAACAACTTAGCTAAGATTTGCTATTTCAAAATATACATTATACCTGAGATAGAGAGAAAGCTATTATACACTGAACTGTCCCTTTAAGGAGCCACTAAGTCACCTCAGTAAGAATGTCATACAGCCTCCAGGGGGAACGTTTTAACATCCTATAAAGATTGAAATGTTGTTGAAATTTTGTTGTTGTCATGGCTTGGAGAGGGCCAACTACTGCGGTGAATAAAAAAGTCCATTAGCTACATTCCAGAAATAGCGTACTGGCGTAGAAAAAGTCACAAGAGTTGAATCCCTGCTACTAGATTGCAGGCAGAGCTGTGACGAAGCAGCCTACAGTGGAGACTGAGCAGGGGAAACAGGTGTTGGTTGCTAAATGTGCTTTCAGTGAGCAGAGGAATGACAGCTATGTACTGGCCTCTGTGGTTACTGGCACATTACCCAGAGTGGAGCTGACAGAAAAACCTACTGCTGCTGCAGCTACTCCGGCCTTTATGAATGGAGTGCCTTTCCCTCTGATGGGAAGAACGGATTGTAGTTTAGTAAATGGACATGGCAGCAAACAAGTTATTATACTCTGTGTGTATTCATCTTTATTTCCCCCCAATCCAACTGAGCTCCTGGTTCTTTTCCAGCAGTTTCATTTCATTCTTTCCTTTCGTTACCACAGTGTCCATTGCAATCTTGAATCTGTGATATTTGGAGTCAGACCTTGACGAGGCGAAAATTCTAAAATCCATCTTCAGAAATCTGGTCAGGGGAGGGGCCGCTCTGTGTGTGTGGGCAGGCTGAGGAATGTCGCTGGCCTGTGTTACGGGTGGATGTTCTTGCTGTACATCGTAAACAGGCGTAAATGTTGATCTTTTCCTCTAGTGTGAGTGTGTATTGAATTTTGATTTAACAGCCTGCTCTCAGCGGTTGGAGATCCAACAGACCCGATCCTTGCCACGCTCAGGATCATGGACCTGTGCAAATCTTTCCTCCCTCGTGCCACATGAAACATCCTGAAGGGATGTTTCATGGAACAGGAACTGTTCAGTGCATTCCCTTTTCTGTGAGAGAACAACACAGTGAGCAGTGCTGATGTCTCTGAAGTAATGAATGTTGGTCAGCTGTCTCATCAAACCAATACTGTCTTTACTGACATTTTTCAAATTCAGTTACCTGTACTGCAGCAGCTGTGTAGAAGTAGGAAATAAAGGCAAAGAAGATGAAAGTAAAGCAAACAAAACTACATTGATACTTTTAAAAAAAGCAATTTAAAGCTGCTCTAATCAATATTTTTATATTCACAGTAGATCAAATGACGTGTAATGTAAAAGGATCAAACAAACATTGCACATATGGTTTTGTGGACATTGGGGCACCCATCGTCCACTCTGTACTGACAAATAGTTTAATACAGAATTTAGAAAAATCCAGTGTATCTGTAATCCAATGGCCAGCAAATTCAACAGCTGCAAAAGAGCACCAATGCATCACTGTCTGTCAATCATTATCCATTGGAATGAATGACTTCTGGCTTCAGTTGAGCCAACCATTTTTAATGTTGTGGAAATGGCGTTAGCAACTTGGTGGAGAACATAGCAAAGCCTTTAGCAGCAAGTGTTGAAAAGGAAATAGATCCTAAACGAAAGTGACTATTGAACATAAATTCATCTACATAATCACCACTGCTTTTACATTTTGCTTTAATGTACCTCCATTACATGAATTGTTCATTAGATCTGCAGCATTAGGTGCATAATTGGTTCGAAAAGAGGGAATGCGATGTAATAATACGACTATTATAGTTTTAATCTAATAATACTGATGTTTAAACTGGCGTCTCCTCTCCCTGGGTGTTCCAAGTCCAACGAGCAACCAGGTATCATTTAACAAAGAAGACTTTGCGAATCGAGCATAATCAGCAGGACAAGTGTTCTCTGACACTCCCAGC
>JAVDOI010000018.1:10474523-10627023 GCA_032191485.1 Leptoclinus maculatus
TGTCTGTTTTTGTGTGTTTATGCGCGCGTGTGTGTGTGTGTGTGTGTGTGTGTCTCTGTGCGGGTGAATGCAGACACAGGCACAAGAAACAGTCCCAACAATTGGTTTTAACATTGAAAAGTTCAAGAGTTCAAGGTAGAATTTTACAGACAATTATGCATATTTATTAGTTTTTGACTCATTTATAGACATGGAATTAAAAAAATGGCTAAAACACCATTAAGTAACATTCGAAGCTGTCTGCTCTCTCTCTCTCTCTCTCTGCAGCCTGTCTTTTACAGTCTTTGATATGTCTGGGCAGAGCAGATACAGAAACCTATGGGAGCATTACTACAAGTATGAGACACACAGCGTGCCCGTCACTCGTCAAATATTAAAACTCGTTACCGTCCCAAGACTCAATTCTAACTTCTTCTTCTGTCCTCAGAGAAAGTCATGCCATCATATTTGTCATTGACAGCGGTGACAAACTGAGAATGGTTGTTGCCAAAGAGGAACTAGATACTCTTCTCAACCACGAAGGTAAGCAGGATTGACATATACTATATTTCTACTATATTAGGCCTTTTGTAAACTATGCTATCAGGCATAGTTCAGGGTTCACATTGTGAAATCTGTGAAATATTAGAAACAGTTTTAGCAGTTTATTGCCATTAGTATTACTACTAACTGTGTCCTGGGATCAGTTGTTAGTGTACGTATAGCTAGTTTTAGTCTTCCATCGTGGGACATGGTCTAATGTGGTACCACCTTTTGTATATAAAGATAAAATGTGTCTATCAAACTTTAAATGATCTGCTGGTACTCGTTAATTCATTATTGTATAGATAGAAATATGATTTTTGTCCGATAATTCACTGGCCTTCATGTCTGATTTATAATCCAGATATCCGCACCAAAAAGCTGCCTGTATTGTTCTTTGCTAACAAGATGGATCTGCGAGATGCCGTGTCTTCTGTCAAGGTCTCCCAGATGTTGTCTTTAGAGAACATCAAAGACAAACCCTGGCACATCTGGTAAAATATCTGTCCTTTTCCCCCCCTCAAACACACTGTCAGTCCAAACCAACATTTAGTTTGTTATCTCTTCTGATTCTCACTTAAGGTCCTCTGGTCACACAAACAGTCCTACAACGAACAAAGGAATCATGCTAGTGTTAGGTAGTGTTGAGGGAAGTGCACTTGGATTAAATATGAACTGAGCCAAGCCCTGTCCCTTCCCCATCCACAACATTTTGTGCTTCCATAGTTGCAGCTTAACCCTTACATACTGTTAGGGTCAAATTTGACCCGTTTTGACATTTGACAGCAGTAAAAATACCCTAAACGTCATTCTTTTAGCCTGAAATTTGATGACTTTTCCTAAAGTGACCCAAAATACACATAAATGAAACTATTTTAAAATTGTATACTTTTGAACAGGTGCTACACATTTTTGTACACTGAGGCTGTTTCGTGTCAAATTTGACCCGTATCTATTGAGATGGATTTTAGATCTACCAGTGTGGGTCAAATCAAGGAAAATGGTGGTTTTAGGGAATCTTGAAACTGTTCAGGCCATGTTTGTGTGTATTTTTTATGGGACAGTGTTGACAGAGTTCAAGGGGGACCTCGACACTGTCACGAGAACTGTCTGTGTTCCCACAACATTTGCCCAGGTTCCCGCAGAGACAGACACCTGCTGGTCTTTGAAGGGGCATGGGGGAGCCTCGAAACAGTGAAATAGTAAAACAGCACAGAAGTGATCATATATGATCAAAGGGAACAGAGGTCATCCACAGGTCAGAGGGTGCCTTGTCACAGACACAAGATCTGCACCTGCACCTGCAATATTATCAAATAATCTACAAAGTAACACATTTGAATCAATTTGGGTTGGGAGGGTGGTGGGGGGGGGGGTCATAACATTATAAAGGTACCTGAGCTGCCATTTCAGTGGCTGACATCATGGCAGCAAGATTTAGTGTGCAACAGGCTCTTGATCTGTTCTTCAGAGACGAGGAGGTTGAGAGTGATTTGGAGGATGTGTCAGAGCAGGAAGACAACGTGGAAGAAAACTCTGATCACTGACATTTTATGTTATGTAATGTTTTGTGTTCTAAGTGGTAAATGTTGAATTAATATTGATAATTATGATTTCTTATGATATAGCAGTGGGGACAGCATTTCATGGTTGCAATGATTAAACATGGTTGTATTGTAAATTCCAACAGTTACAGAATGTTCATGCCATTTTCAAATTCAATACAATATATTTAAGTCATTATGGCTTTTATGTTTGTATGTCTCATGTAAAACAGGACATGATAATGTGTAATAGTAGAGGTTTTTCTCCAAAAAACGAATGTTGTAAAACTTTAAAAAATACACTCTCCCTGCTCTCTGAAACATTTATTAAGGATTAATCATACATTTAATAATGAGACATAGGCTATTTAGACATTCTAAATAGATCTGTAGTTTAAAATTTGGTATAGACACTTACTATGAGGGAATTCTTGGTCCGGGTCAAAATTGACCCGAACCATACTGTGAAGGTATCAAATATAAACAGTATGTAAGGGTTAAAGTCTTAAACAGAGACAATAAAGTGACCATGCATACTTACTCACTCCTTCCTGTGCCTGTTCCCAAAATCTGCTTGTTTGTCCTTTTTCCATGGCTCGGGTTAAACATTATTAGGAGGCACCGCCTGGTTAGTTTATATACATGTGTTTACCATCCTGTTTACTCATGAGACAGATGGAAGGCAGCTGGATTAAGAGCAGGACAGCTTTAAACAGCCAGGATCCGAGAAAAGTCATAAGAAAGTGAACGTGTGCCAGAAGGAGATTAACTTCTCGACATCACCTTGTGGTTTTTTCAGTGCCAGCAATGCTATCAAAGGAGAGGGCCTACAGGAAGGGCTGGACTGGCTACAAGGTAAAGTCTGTTCAGTAACTTAAATTAAACTGTCATACTTGGCCAGAAGAAATGAAAGGCTGTGTTGAATTGTGCTGATTTTAATGTCAACGTGTCAAGTGCTGTCTGTATTAAGACATGTCTTTTTTTCATACCCGTAGAACAAATTGCACAGTAAGTATCATCATGTAAAGTCATTGTGGTGGTAGATTGTATCTCAGCATCTCTCTGGATGGGATTTAAGTCATGGTGGGCCAAATGAGCATTACCCAAACAACAGGTGTTGGTGACTGTAAATAACACTTAAGAGAAAATTCATGTAATTGAAATTACTCAACTACAGAAATAAATCCCATCCAATAGTATGGTCTGTGAAACGTTGTTTTTGATCCCCCCCTTGTCCAATTTGAACGTATGTGCTGTGTACATTTCCTGATCTGAGCCATCGAACACTCTCCAAACCTGTCGTATTTTAGCAAAATAAAATGCTACAAATAAAATCTGATTTGGTTTTGTATCAATTCCATGGTTTTCAGTTTGCATCCAAACCCTCCAAATCCGTCACACACAAAGAAAGCACAACCAGATTTCATTTTTAAAATGAAATCTCTATTTTTGTTTTTTTCTCCTGCCAGATCATATCAAAACAATGAGCATGTGAAAGATTGAAATGCCTGTGACCGTTGACCCGATGTGGATGTGGTAACCGGATCTAATTTACCACTTGGAGTACTCATCACACTTGATGTTGTAGGCCTTAAACAACAATGTCAGATAGTCTGGTACTTCCTGTGCACGCTACGACTTTGACACCATGTTTTTATGAAACAACAAAATATAATATTGTAATTAGTATACGACTACTCTATAATGTGAATATTTAAAGCACCCACAGATAGTAAGTTACCTAAACATAAATATCCTTAATGTTGTTTCTGTATAAAGCAACATTCAAACATTTTATATCTCATTTCATGATCAACTGAACTTTTTTTGTGCTGAATATTGTACTACCTGCAGGACAATAAAAGCTTGTTGCTGAGTTTGTGCTGTGTTTCATTTTTTGGAAGAAGGAAGCCAGAAAATACACAAAACAAAATAAAGACAACATTATAATTGAAAATACCAATTTAATAAATTATGCAAAAAAACAATGTAATCATTGTATCACAACTATATTTACAGAAAGGTGCAATGTCAATAAATAATAAATAAGAATAAATATAGCTGTTAATGAAAAAATACTAAAAACAGTTTATAAACATTAACATGCAAGATTTAAAAACTTTGGGAGAAATATAAAATGTGTATAAATAACCATGCTGTTTGTCCAAAGTAGTGAAACAGCTCTATTTTCAACCAACAGTTTTGTTTATAGTATATAATGAATTGCAAACCAAATTCATCCTTGGGTCCCTCCCTCTCTTTAGTTAACCCCTTCATTATTGACGTCCGTTTCTTCCCCAACTCTTCCTCCTCGTGTCACTTTATCTGCGGCGTTCCTATTTGAGGAACATGTGGAGGAATTTGGTGTGGAAGCGAGCACTGGAGTCCATGAGGAAACACAGGGTCTGGAAAGTCTCCCTGTCGTCAAGATGGTTGACTGAAAACACATGATGATGATTAATTACTTTTTATATTGCTTTTAATGTGAACCAGAGGCACTGTGGAGGTATTCAAGATAGCTCTAGGTGGTCCCAATATGATTAACAAGAAGAAACATTTCTACGTTTGTCTTTTCTAGTTTTTTTCTCAAATCTCAGTGTTAAAAGCCAAAAAAATGAACTCTCTGCTTGAGCCGTTCACTGCAAATAGACCCGTTAAGAATAGGATGAGGAAGTTCTCTTGGGTCGGAGTTGTTCTACAGTAGAGCTTGAAACAGGTTGGCCTTTTCCATATGTTCACATTAGCAATAAAAACAGAAAAATGAGGAGTTGCTGTCTGAGCTGTCACACACAGACACAGACACCCATCAACACGCAGACTTCAAAACAAGCCGCTCCACACTGCAGCTAATATCACTCTCCCAACCACTACTCGACCGTGCTCGCACATACACTCAATACACTTAAATGCTATTACTCTAGATACAGAATACATACATAGATCATATATTTTATTTACGGCTGTACATCTCCACATCTGTAAATGTAACATAATGTTCTTGGTAACTAATCAAATCTACCTGCCCCTCATTGATTTTCCCATCATCTTAATGCTGTACCGGTACTTATTTTTCTACATACTTTTATGATTGCGATATCACGGTATGGTAGTATGGTATTACATTTCTCGATGCAAGGAACCATTATTACTAAGAACCAAGAATCATTTTGAAAAAGATAAAAAAATGTAATTTACACTCCAGGAAGCCGTTCCTCCTCACCTGTTACAGACAACTCAAAAAACTCCCTGGTGACCTCTGAAAACATGTTCTCCAGCTGCTGGATGAAGCAGAACCTTTCGGGAGCCGTGCTGAACACCTTGCAGATCTGCTGCACCATCTTCACCGCCCACGTCATGTGATAGCCGTCTTTCTCACACACCTGAGGATGGAACAGGACGAAACAGAAAGCTGAACCAACAGGATTCATCACAGCACAAATTATGTTAAATAAACTGTTATGGTGGCCCATTGAGGAGGTAACAGAATAACTAAATACATTTAGCACCATGGACCGCACAAGTGACTCCAATAGCCCACAGATGACAGTGAGGTAACTGGAGATAATAGAAGAGAGATCTGTCTGACTAGTGCATTCTGGGTCAGGCTGCAGCCCCCCTGACCCTGAACAGGAATAAGCAGACGTGGCAAAATTAGTCACACCAGGGCAAAGCGATAGCTGATGAAGTTAAAATGACTCATTTTACTGTTTGCCTCAAGTTATTCCTGGATGCACACTTGTCCTGAATCTATGTTTAATCTGCTATTGGTCAACTGTACAATGACTGTGTAGTCTTAACTGCATCATAGCATATCAGAGATAACTGATTAAAAGCCAATAATGGTCCAACATACCACTACTAACCAAAATGCCAGCTAATTTCCTCGAGCTGATGATGAAACAACTAGTATCCTCACCAGTACGATGTACACAATCAGCCTGGAGATCTCAGGAAGTCGTCCGTTGATGGCCTTGCTGGCTAGAACGGTGTAGCAGAAACTGCTGCCACACAGCACCAACAGACGAGCCACATTCTCCACATGCCATGGCTGAGGGATGACTGGAGATTATAAGGAGGACCGTATCTACGATCAGTGGGGGGGGTCCGTAACACTACTATGTGTTTATCTGTGACATGAAAACATTAGAGGACCACTGAAGTACGATACCAATGAGCTCCTCCAAGATTGCCAGCAGGGAGTTGGCGGTCTGGCATTTGGCTTCTAGTTTGCCGAAGAGCAGCAGGATGGCCTTGGCCAGGTCCCACAGAGCGCAGTGAGGCAGCCCCCTCTCCACCAGATCCTGCCACCCGAAGGTGCCTGCATGGAGGAGAGCACCTTAATAACCGTGTCATGCTACACCACATCACTATGGTGGAAGAAAAACAAGCTGAATAGGAGGCAAGCCAAGCTTTCCAACAACTAAACTAAAATCAGCCCGATAAATGTGTTCTCATGAAGTCAAATAAACACACACCACCCTCAGGCATCAGAGGTCCGTAGAGGATGAACAGCAGGTGTGCCTGGCTGACCATGGGCCAAGGCTTCAGGAGTTGCGTCAGCCAGAATTGGCACTCTGGCTGGCTCGGCCACGGGTCCAACAGAACCTTACGGCAGAATAGACGGAGCTGCAGCTTCTGGTCCCACCTCACCCCTGAGGACAGACCGAGGAATAGAGAAACATGTTTTTTTGGAATCATGTCTTTTAAGACTTTTAACGAGGCTCAAGAGGAAAAGGCCCAGAGTATAAAGAAATGATCCTCTTCCTCTGATGGGACTGCTCTCCATGTTACACTTCTACACACCTGGTTTCCCCGTGATGACGGCCTCTATTTTTTGCAGCAGATTTGTGAGGTCACTCAGGAAGTTGAACACTCTGTGGCACTCCAGCTCATCCCACCCTGCGATCAGTATCTGTGAAGTATTCAACAGTACATAACGTAACATTTTCAATAGCAGAAAAGAGTCATATTTCCCTGCTTAATTGTTTCCAGGCACTGGGACGTGACACAAAGGTGAGACGTCATTCATAACAAACAGAAGATTTCTCAACCATACATATATTCTGTGTTTCTACATTTTCCTTTAATCACAACCAAGCTTCAGTTTAACTGTTTATCTTTATACGAGGCCCTCACCTGGAGGAAGACTCCGTAGCTGGAGAAGCCAATGCAGTCTGGTGCTAAACACTGCTCCATCAGGAAGCAGGGAATCTGAAACAGTGGGACAACTTTATTTATTTTGCCTTATTATTAGCATAGGACATAGGTTATGATCAACAGATATTAGGGCTGAATAATATATCGTTTCAGTTACAGCATTGCAATTTAAGCATGTGTTTATCTTTTCAGGACTAGTCTTAAATAAATCAAATAGTTCAGCCTGGTGTGACATTATCTAATCTTGCTGGCTCGTCCTCTCACCTCTCCTTTTCTTACCTGTGAAAACTTGCTAAAGATAAACTTTAACCTGTCCTTTGTTGGTTGCAACAGGGTACATCTCTTGAACAACAAACCTGAGACATTGAACACAAAGCACATTATCAAATTAAATAGATTTTGATCTTTCCTCACTTGACAGCGTAACTTGTCCATCGTACTGTATGGTGGTCATTCACGTGTATGTTAAATGTCGGGAGAGGCTATCGGTATTATGCCTGCCACAGATCAACAGGTTACTTATAAATGTCACCATCCACGGTCTGGAGAGGATCTATACAAAGTAAAGCATTCAGCTAAATATGCATATCCACGTACCAAGGTCTCTGTAGTGTTCAATCGTGGATCTCTGTTCAAGGCAGGTGGAGTGGTGAAAGCTTTGGATGATCGTTTTATTCTTCCAGGCCAGGGTGGAGATGTAGTCTAAAATGTATCTCGTGATTTCCTTGGACACCATGCTGAACACACTGATCTCCAGCACTGACAAACACACACATTGTTTATTATCTTTTAAGTTTCAAATATGTAGACTGAAAAGACATTTTTTTTCTTCACTAACTTGTCCAAATGTCTCCTAAAAGTAGTGGTAGAATTGGATTTTTGGTTTCAAACAAACTCTGACAGACATGTAAGTTAAAATCATGTTAGTTCCACCTACCAGACAGTTTATCCAGGATCATGTCGAACACCTCTGACGGGAGATTGTGGAAGAAGCTGCCGCTAGTGGTGGCGACGGTACACTGGCTGCGGGTCACGATGGTCCTGGTCGGGCGTGGCCGGCGACGAGGAGTCCTCTTGTGGGACTTGTGTGTCAGTGTGTACTTCACCACATTTCTGGTGGCTTTCCTCACCATGACTTGCACCGCTGAATTGACTGTAATAAACAAGATAAAGCAAATTGTACAAGAAAGTCTCAAGCTAAAAATAAAATATCCCCTTTCACGCGAGCGGCTAATGCTAAGTCAGTATAGCTAACGAAGCAGCTAATGCTAAGTCAGTATAGCTAACGAAGCAGCTAATGCTAAGTCAGTATAGCTAACGGAGCGGCTAATGCTAAGTCAGTATAGCTAGCTAACCTGTCTAGCTAAACTGATAAACTAAACTCCTGACAAACTAGATGAATATAGTAGCAGTTTTATTACATTTCAAGTTGACGTAGTCACTTACTGAAACATATAATTAATATCAATACAAGCTACTAGTTAAATTAATATAGTATCTTACCAGTACTATTAATTTAGTGATGTTGATAGGCAGCAAATGTCTTCTGAGATAGTGGAGTAAACTGAGTGCTAACTAGCTGTCTTTGATGACACCGTGTTAGACAACGGCGCGAAACAAATGACTTTACTGTGATAGTAAATGGTACTGTGTACATAGTACATAGTACTACATAGTACTGTGGCCCAGATCACATCAAAGCCTCTACTTAATAGATCAGCGTAATAATAGTAATGCTATATACAGTAATAATTAGGCAGCTCTGTGTAAGAAAAAGGTATAAAATTAATGAATTAATGTGTAACCACAGACTGTATATAAGAAGTGTGTAACGATACATTGAGCCGTCAGATAAACGTAGTAGCCTAAAAGGCATTCTCTTCGGAAATATAATAGCTTATCCCATAATATATATTATATATATATATATATATATATATATATACATATATATATATATATATATATATTTCTCAATAAGTTGGCTTTTAACTGAATTATTTTGTGCAGGTTGCATGTTTTTTCTCTCAAATATCAAATAGTAAACTAGCAGTAACAGATTGCTCCTGCACCATATTAATTTACTGCATAACCAATTCTCTTAAACGCCCTATACTACACCCATACAGGTTATGAATGTTATGTTATGAAACTCATCTGTCATGTTAATGTGGCTTTAATTAATTCATGATCTAATCAGACAGAATGGCCAACACCTGTGTGAGAGTGCAGGGCCTTTAATGATATGCTAGTTCGTACTATATTTTAAGAATGTTGTGTATAGCCGCACATATATATAGTTAAAAAGATATGTGCAGTATAAAAGTCCAGCTTGTCAGACCTCTGAAGACATAAATACACACACAAAAAATGAAGAACCGTACTACACACACTATTATCATTGTGTGTTACCCCTCCAGCGCTGTGCACAACAGACCAGCTATGCTCAGCTGCTAATCACAGGATTATTCTGCTTAACTAAGACTATTAAGTGTTCCACATTCAGATGGCGTCTCCCACAGGCAGACCTTGGAGAGGATCATCCCTTCTCTACACAGCTCTCACAGAGAAGTGAACACTACATAAGGGACCCAGGGGAAGGGCTGGGAAAATGCCCTTGTATACCAACAGGATGTCACGGTAGGTTACACTCGGGGCGCAGAGGGTGAGAGAGAGAGAGAGAGAAGAACTGCCAAGGAAGAAGAGGAACCCGTTTTGAATGATCTCACCTGGCTTGCAGGACAGTATGTACCACACACGCAATCACAAACACATACAGCACAGCATAAAGTACAGCTTGGCTATCAACTTGAACCCTAATTGTAGTTGATGTATATTCATGTTGCCTTTAAGTTGATGCACTGATTAAGTCATTGCATTTTTCATTCTTTCTTTTCATTTTGTCTGTTATCCATTTCAACAGATGTGGAGCTCCAGAGAGCTCAAAAACAGCACAACCGGTGAGGACAATATCTCTTCTGTCTGTCTCTGCTTGGAGACACTGCTCTGCCTCCGGGTCCACGGGTTTATCTGTCTAGAGAGCAACAAGCCATCACCGGGACTGTCTCTCATGTCATCTGTAACGCGATGCTCCTGATGCTGACAGGGATAAGGACGATGATGATATCTAATACTGGCCAGTCACATATCTGACACTACCGCAGCATAGACACATATTCCTTGACTTTTGAGGCGGAAGGAGCTGGACAGTGTGGAATCAGTGCCAATGGCCTATTTATTTGGAAGTATACCATCTGGACACCTCTGATCATGGATCTGTAGTCCTTGTTGGTGAGTATCCAAATGTGGAGAGCTTTTACTAAGAAGTGAAATGTAAAAAAAAAAGTATATGAATATTATATTTGGCTTTGCTCTTGGGTGGGCTGATTTGTGGGTAAACCAACAGTGAAAACAAGATGGTTGTCACAGCCTTGCCTTTGTTCCTGTTGCTCACTAGTTATGCATTCAGTGTAGTCAATCATTAAGTCAACACAATGAGGCTTGTATCTGATATTTTAAGAGGCCCCAGCAGTGTCAGGTCTAACACTGAACAATAATCAGGCTTTGTAAACAGCCACTGTTCTCTGAGGAAGTTAAACAATGTATGAGCGCAGTTTGGTTTCTTTGTTTTGACATTTAAAGTCGCTCTGCTTCATTCTTGCCGAGGCAACCAGGGGATTTTGCATTTAATTAAGTAGGTATTATTCCTCAGTTAATTAAATTACATTTTCATTGTTGATGTATTTTTCAGAGACTTTGATAGTCATTGTTCGAAAATGTGTCCCCACATTATTCTGGTTTTTTTCTCTGGTGGAGAACATTTTGTTCAAAACATTGAGAAGGAACAGAAGTAAATGCTTAACTACCAAATGGGTTTCTTACCCAGAGTGTATCCTGTGTGAACTTATGAATGTAGAACTGAGTGCCAGGTCAGAGATCAAATTGGACAGAATATGAGTTGATCAATTATTACGACATAAGTCCCTACTGCCCCTTATTGTCACAGTTTGGGGCTCAGTGCTCTGTCATCAAGTCATTCAGTCCCTCTGTCTCTCAAATACCCTGTAGAGCTGTGACAAATGTTCAGAGTTAGTGGTTTATAACAGTACTCTCAGCTTGGGTGGTTCCTGTAAATGTTTAATTTCCTCTCTCTCTCTCTCTCTCTTCCTTCCTGAGGGGTGGTGGGGAGCTTAACAAATAGACTGCTATGGTTTGCCCTCCGGAGGAGAGCGTTAAACAGGTGAAGCTGAACACTGCTCTCATTAGTTACAGATGCAGTCACCTGCCACTCACCAGAGACTGATGCCAGAGAGTTTCCGCAGCTATTTCTGCCCGCACTTCGGAGACACTTGAGGAATGGCTCAGACTCTGTGACTGGATGTAAGCTCAGTGGAATTGACTGTACTGCTGGGGACCATGCAGATAACAGGAGGAATCCAGCCTCTTCTTCAGCCTGCGGGACTGAAGTTTTGTTCTGAAAGTGTTTCTTCTTTATGTGGCGACATGAATTCCTGTGTGTTGATTTTCCCTTTTACTCATGTTATCTGTGGATCCAATAGATATTCATGAGCCTGCTTGATGACATGCATTTTGAGACATCCGATTGCTCTTAAATGCCTCCTACGCACTTATAAACAGTGACTTATAAGTGTGACTTTGTACTTTGCAGTTTAAACATCCATCCCGGTGAGCAAATCATGGCCAGCACGGCGGCTCAACTCCTTGGCTTCTTCTTGGGACTGTTGGGGTTTATAGGAACTGTTGTTGCAACTCTGCTCCCCCACTGGCGCAACACAGCCTATGTGGGCTCCAACATCATCACAGCCACCGCCTATATGAAAGGCCTGTGGATGGAGTGTGTGTGGCACAGCACTGGCATTTACCAATGTGAGATGTACAGATCTCTACTGGCGCTGCCACGCGACCTGCAGGTACTACACATTCACCAGTTAGTGAAAGTATTTTATCAGAAGCACCTCATCATGGGAAACAACTAAAAATGAATTGCTATTTGGATTATTTATAATCTTTTCAGCGGTTTTTCCAGCAAAAATGTTCAACAAATGTGAGGATTTTCTGCTTTTCTCTGTTTCATATCATTGTACACTAAATATCTTTGGGCTTTTATCTATTGGTAAGAGAAAACAAGGGTATTGAAGACAGTTTATTGATTAATTGAGAAAAACATTCAGCAGATTATTGGATAATGAGCATTATTTCTTGGTTTGTTTGTTCGTTAGTTGCTGCCCTAATAATTGCATTGCCCAGATGTATAGATGGATGGTCCGGTATGACCAAGCAGTTGCATTTTCTAACCCTGCGGGCTACAGTAGGAATCGGTTTTAATCCCAATGTTGAAGTGCTTGTGTTTTCTCTTCCCTTTAGGCTGCCCGGGCGCTCATGGTGCTCTCCTGCGTCACCTCAGTCCTGGCATCTCTGGTTTCGGTGATGGGGATGAAGTGTACCCGCTTCACCCGTGACTCCTTGATCAAGTCTTCGCTGGTGCTAAGTGGGGGGATATGTTTTCTCTGCTCTGGCCTGCTCTGCCTGGTCACCGTGTCCTGGACCACCAACGATGTCATCATGGATTTCTACGACCCCTTCCTTCCCAGCGGGATGAAGTATGAGATCGGCTTGGCCGTGTACCTCGGTTACGCCTCGGCTTGCGTCAGTCTGATCGGAGGAATGGTGCTCTGCTGGAGCAGCAGCATCGACAGGTCACGGAGGCCCCTCCATGTGCAGAGGGGTCGACCATTATCACCTCCCCCTGCCTTCAACCACATATACCCTGCCGCTCCCCCCTACAGGCCCCCCGGGGCCCTGAAGGACAATCGCGCTCCCTCACTTTGCTCCCTTTCCAGCAGCGGCTATAGGCTCAACAACTACGTCTAAGACTACCAACTGCAAAACTATGGAGACTGTTAAAAAGATACGGCACAGACCAAAAACTGAACACTTCTCTCACTTAATATCTTAACAAAAATGTTAGCCTCTATACCGAAAAAAAAGAGTTAAAAGATGGAAAAGGAAAGAAGTCTGATTTGGAAAGGATATCAAAATCTGCTCAGGCTTTCCTCTAACTTTAACATGACCAGTTCTAGGCTGAGCTTAATAGCCAAACATAACTCACAGTGTGTGTGTGAGAGAACACTGAGAGCTCAAAGCTGTTGACCCCCTGTTGTGTAACCGAAGGACCAGAAGGTGGCAATATGTTACTGCAAATAGCCACAGAAGAATTCCTCATTGTATGCTGTAACACACGTTAATGGTTAAGCTATTGTTCTGTCACTTCCTTGTTCTAGCCTACTCTCTTGTTGGGATTAACTCTTTCTGTTGTCAGTTCAAATATTATAGTACTTTTAAAGTAGATGGATGATGTTTTATGTCACTATGCAATATTTTCATGCCAAAGAAAAATAAAAAAACAATGGCCATTTCTGATGAGGAGTACTTTATAAAATACTTTTATATTGTTTTTAATGAACTGATAAAACAAAAACACAGCTGTAAGTAATTACATTGATTGACCTGGGTTAATGGGATACATGAAGGGAAAAGACATCTTTAACACTAGTAGTTCCACCTGTGCTTTTCCTCCTATGACACGTCCAAACGTCTGCTGTGACAAAAACCTACAGTAGGTGACAAAGTGACACTTTTTGGCCCAAAAATCCATTGTTGATTATTTACTTTTAACTCTCAGGAAACCCTGCTGCAGGTTAGGGTTATAATTTGGCATATATCTGTCCAACTTTTCATGTATTGTAACATTTTGACTGTAAAGCTGAAGAAAGCCACTGGATGGCGACAAAGGTCTTTGGAGAAGGCAGCCTAAAGCCTTCAGTAAGAACTCCTTTTTATTCATTCATTTTTATTATACAATGCTATGCTATTGTCTAGAATAGATAATGGCACTTTTTATGAATGGATCTAACCCAAAGTCTGAGTACTTAAGTCAAGTATGGGAAAGATAATTTTGTACCATTTGTGGAGGCTGAATGTGACTCCTCTGAGGCTTTCCAGGATGCTCGCTTATACCTACCTGTAACACTGTGGTTTGTTAGAAAACTCCCCAATTAGAGCTGCCCTCTGTCTGGCCGCCACACAGACACTCAATTAGAGGACCTGTTACAATTAAAGCAAGTCACTTCTTTTATTGCCAGTAGTCAGACTAGTCAGCATCGACAAGGAGCTAAATTAAATTGCCGGTAAAGCCCAAAGAATGAATTCACTTTAGTTTGGAGTTTAATTAAGGAAAATACTTGTTGTACCGATTGCTTGTGGAGATCAACCGTATGAAACTTCTTTAAAAAATGTTTTGAAAAATGCTACGGAAATATCACATCAAAGTGATTGTTAAAGTTGAGGGCATATTTTCAGCACCATGGACAGCTCCAAGGATACAGCCTATTGGAATAATAGATGTTATAGTAGGGATTGTAGATCTTTTTTCTAGTTGTGGTTTGAAAGCAGTCCATACGAGATAACTTTATAAATTATATTTACATAGATATAGGTAGCACATAGGAGAATATTGTGACTCACATGACACTTACGATACACAGCCAATACAAGTTACATACTCGATTACTTTAATCATCAGTATATAATAAAAAAAAGAGTTGTAGTCTAAAGCAGAATTATTACTATGTCTTGGTGCATTCAAGTCCGGATTTGGAGACATATAAGACTTCAAGTGTACTAAAAGTGACCATAATGATGCTTTGATATTGATGTAAAAATGCAAAAGCTTGCGAGAGCAGATGTGTTCTTGGACGAATGAAACGTGCGTGCGTAAAGTGAGTGATAAAAGGAAAAAAAATATCTGTTCCTGTCCGGGGTTTACATCCTCAACATTACCACCTTACTGCCAGCGTCTGCAGAATAAACGCAAGGCAATAATTGCGGAGCAAGATCATAAATCAGGCCTGAAATGTAACCTGGCAGAGCAAAGGTTTCCTCCATTGCCAATATGATATTACTATATTGGAAAGCTTTCCCGAACAGGTTGTGCGTCATGTCACTCTCTATTAGGTGCTATTTTCGTCCTGCCCTGGAAGACATTCATCCACCATCTACTCACCCTGACAGCACCCAATAAACCCACCACTCCCATTCATCTCCACCCACCTCCACCCTCTCTCCTCGCTCTTTCCCTCTCCCTCTCTCTCCTTTCCGTCGAGCCTTGGTGACTTAAAAAACAACATAGGAGAATTGTGTTTGTTCGGCAAAGAGGATTATTTTTCTGGTACCTTAATAGTTTTCCAACAAAATCGCCTTTGACACTTTGTAAATCTTTATTTGGAGGACCTGCTGCTTTATTTTTCTCCAAAGGAAAGGTAAGATAATGTCAGTTTCTTATAGTCTCTTCCTTTATGTGTTGGCTCACTGGAATTGCATTTGACCATCGGGACAGATGTTGATTTAAAGAGAGATCAATAATGCAATTCTGGCCTCCTGGAACCATGGTGTCAGCGCAACGGGGAGCTGAAACCTAAAGGTTTGATTCTAGTGATACAGCACATCGGACAAAAAACCATTATACATCTGTGTTAGGTCTCCTCTGGTAGTTTTTTGACGGTGCGTCGCGTTTGGGAAGCATCAATGGACTTTTACGCACGAAACAAAAAACATGTAGGTCCATTTTATTAACCATTCTATGCCACAGAGCAACCTGAAGACTTTTTAAGAAACATTAAAATGTAAAAGACATCGCGTGAGTAAACTGGCAGAATAATTGGAGTCATGTCTGTAAAGCGAGCAGAAAGGCGCGCGTGAAACATCTTCAACTGCCTTAAAAGCTTAACAAGTGTAACGCTAATAATACCATTATTTCTGGTTTGGGGATTTTTCTGATTCATATCGTTTGTTTTGATGACACGTGATGGAGTGCCGTTTGTTCCCCTTCACGCGTCAGTTGGACACGGTAAGATAAAGTTGAAATATGACATTTTATAGTCGCAGTTTTAAATAAAGTGAAAAACACGAAAGTAATTATGTATTTTTTTTGTATCAAAGAGGCTTTTGGCACATGCTGCTCGTTTTTAATTAATTGTGTTGGGTAAAGGATTTGGATGCAAGCAGTGAGTGGAGGAAAATAAAAATTAGACTCGAAAAAGCAGGGGGTTTCAGTCTGCAATGTGGGTTACAAGTTATGATGTTGTTTTCTTCAATTGTTATTTGTAGAAACATTGGAATTGTATATATGTCTCTAATATTCATTCCATCTGTGAGGTTTAACTGGGAAAACGCCGCTTTCGGCAAGATTTAAAATTATGTGCGTGTATATTTTGGTGATCCGGAGATTTTATAGTTGTTACATTTGGAAATTTGCATTAAGCGTGTATTCTCCAACTGGAAACAATGGGTGTCAGTTTGAGATATTCACTCAACACGAGAACAGATTAAATATTGTATTGTTTTAAAGATGGTGATCAAATTATAATTCTTATTCATATGAGTTTAGTCATCTCCTTGTAATGCACATGGAAGCACTTTAATTGCAGTATGTCAGCCTGTGCCGTTAACCTAAAATGTGTGTGGCACAAAGTGAGGCTTCAGTGAAATAGTTATTTATATGTCAAAGACCATAGAAATGTGTTTCTTTCTTTTTCTTTCTAAAGTTCTTTCCATGAGATTCCAGTTCCCCGCGCGCAACAGTACTTGATCTCGGCGGGAGGAAGCGGGCGAAAGGAAGATGGCCATCCACGTCGAGGGTATCGTGGCTATCGTGATCTTCTACGTCCTGATTCTGTTTGTTGGGATCTGGGCCGCGTGGAAGAACAAGAACTCCGGTGTTGGCGGAGACCAGAGCGAGCGCATCATGGTCGGGGGAAGGGACATCGGATTGTTCGTTGGTGGATTCACAATGACCGGTGAGTTGGTTACGGGGATTCTTTGAATTTTTGTTTGTTGGTAGGTGTTCAACATATGAGGTTAGAAAAAACAATACATTCGACCAACTCAGTCGTTTACGCACGGATAGCACTGCGGCCACAAATATAATTAATTACCACTACTTTCAGAATTACAATCAATAAAATCCTGAACACTTAACGACGCAGCAAGTTATTGCTGAAACGTTTTAAATCAACCCCGTAAGTTTAAATATGTGCCGTGAGTCCGGAGGTCCCGTGAAATTCTGTTTTCCGAACACCAAATGTATCTTTACCAAATCATATTCACAACTACAAGCCAGTTTAGTGAAACCCTTTCCATCCACAACCATGACTTGTAGGGTTCTTGCTATTAGAATTGTCTTATGCAACATGACATGCACCAAACTAATGTTTTTTACATAATGTTCTTTCTTGGTTTCAGCCACTTGGGTGGGTGGGGGCTACATAAATGGGACAGCAGAGTATGTCTACCTGCCAGACTTTGGCCTTGCTTGGGCACAGGCGCCCTTTGGATACGCTCTCAGCCTGGTAGTAGGTAAGAGCCAGTGTATTTGTTTCAGCCCTTTCTTTAATTATAATGTAAAAAGCCAGTGTATGAAAGAACCATGTCAAATGAGAAGACATTGAGGTACTCTTGTTGAATGTGCTAATCCTACTTTCAAGGTATAGCTAATGGATTCCAGACGTTTATTTTACAGTATTACGATAGGAAGGTTTATTAGTTTATCTTTCTATTACAGTGATCATCATGTCTGCTTTGATTTTTGTCACTCTGCAACATTGTTGTGTATCGATGCAGTGTAGACTTTTCAAATGAATCTGCACCTAAACCTGCAATAGCCTACCAGACAATAATGACATAACTTTGACAATAGAAATACAGTATATCATAAACAAGAATACTACAGTGCTTCAACCACACATAAACAGGAAGTTCCATAGGGTCACTATATGCAAATTATGCACCAGATACAAATTGTGTGTCATGTTATGATATAAGATATTATATAATTTCATTGATTCAGCGACCGTAAAATACACTTCAGTTGTCTCTTTCCCTATTTGTCTTCCTTACCTTGTTGTTTGAAATCATTCAGGTGGGCTTTTCTTTGCCAAGCCCATGCGTTCACGTGGATACGTCACCATGCTGGATCCCTTCCAGCAGATGTATGGAAAAAGGATGGGCGGCCTGCTCTTCATCCCTGCACTCATGGGGGAAATCTTCTGGTCTGCAGCCATTTTATCTGCCCTGGGTGGGTGATTATTGGACAGGGACACTTAAATAATAACACCTCCGTGTTAATGAATACACTTACCCGACTAAACTCATGATCTGAATGTGTTGTCCTGCAGGTGCCACTCTGAGTGTGATCGTGGACATAAACATTAACATTTCGGTGGTGATCTCAGCCATGATAGCTATCTTTTACACGCTTGTTGGAGGACTCTACTCTGTCGCATACACAGACGTGGTCCAGCTCTTCTGTATCTTTCTGGGCTTGGTGAGTTTCACAGTCAACTGTCAACCCAGCATGCAGGGACTCTAAAGATGGCAATGAATTCCAGCATTGGATAGACTTCTGTATGCATAAACAGTTTTACATACTTACTTACATCTACAGACACTAGTCTACTGTGTACCTAGTATTGAAATGCTATCAGACTTGAATCCAATGTCAGAGAACTTTAACAGTGGAAACCTAATAAAATCACAGAATATCTATATAACATCAAAACTATTTGCATTTTGATACCCTCCTCTCCATCAGTGGATCAGCGTGCCTTTTGCCCTGTCCAATCCCGCCGTGTCGGACATCAGTATTACAGCCAAGGAAGTAATCTACCAGTCACCCTGGCTGGGCAAGATCGAGCCTGAAGACAGATGGCTCTGGGCGGACAACTTCTGTTTGCTGGTAAGCCTTTTTTTTTTTATCAGATGATTCATAAAGAGACTTTTTTTGCAATAACTGGAAGCACCGTTGCAGAACAGCTTTGTCACATTTGTTGTGCCAAGAGTAAGTTTCAGAACTGTGGAGGTCTAGCTGACTGTTGTGCATTGGTTTGGTGTCTGTGTTTACTATGGTGTTTCTGTTTCTAGATGTTGGGGGGGATTCCCTGGCAGGTCTATTTTCAACGGGTTCTTTCTGCCTCTTCAGCTACCTACGCCCAGGTCCTTTCCTTCCTCGCTGCCTTCGGCTGCTTGGTCATGGCCATCCCATCTGTCCTCATTGGAGCTATAGGGGCCTCCACTGGTAAATACACACATGTACATTACATTGTTTGGTACAGCTTCATTGTGTAAAATACTGTTCAAATAAATCAAGATTATTGTCCTTTGGTTGTAAATGGACATAAGCCAAGTACTGATTCAGATCACATAGCTTTGACTGCATGTTGTTTACATCTGGATTAGATGCCTACAAATGACACAAAAATGACCAAACTGTAATAGCACCCAAATTTCTATTCTACACACACACAAAGTGGCGTCTGGATCGCAGCCATTATATCACGGATGAACACAAACATATCAGACACTGATCCACGAATGATGTGCTTAGACACACACACATTGATTAAGCAGTTAATGAAAGATCACAAGACAATTAAGACATTCAGGAATGTGATCCTTCATTCAAACAGGAAACTGTGATCAAAGGAAAAAACGAGGCCTTCCTGGGCTGTTTGTACCCCCAGCAGCTTTATTTTCAGATGCATAAATGCAGATGCATACAGTATCTGGAGGGTAAACAACATCAGATGGATCCTGTCATGACGGGCTGAGGAGAGAGTCATCAGACCATGCCGATTTAGTGAATATTACATCTGAAAAGGAGCTAATTAATCTGGTCCGTCTGACGCTGTTTCATGTATAACCCGAGCTAAACAACCACCGCTTGTGAATATCCAGGGGAAGGAGAGAAACAGATTGTATACCGCTGGAGGATGAAGAGAAGGGTAAAAAAAAGTGGCAAAAAGACAGAAGGATGTCAGAGGGTTTCAGGGGGAAAGAGAGATAGGAGTATGGAAGGGTGGGGGCAACAGTGGAGAATGGGCGGATGTATATGAAGGGCAGGAGGTACGTACTCTTTCACTATGGAGTTAGACCTGATAGTTTCAGAGAAACATTCATTGTTCCCAGACAAATAAATACAAATTACTTTGATGATCCCATCACTTTTCCTGTGTCGCCACCATGAAGTCCACATTCGCAGTTTTGACTGAAATATCTCAGCAACTATCGGATGAATTTGATACACACATTCATGTTCCCATCAGGTTTATCTGTAACAACTTTGGTGATCATCGGCCAATATTTAAATTTGTACAATAGTTTGGTGAATGACTAAATACCTGTGAAACTACTGCCACTCCCATCAGTCACAGTGTAACTTTGGGTTTAGTGCTAATTAGCAAATGTTAGCATGCTAACCTGCTAAACTATAATGGTAAACATGGTAAACATGAAAAATGATATCCTTGCAAACTGTAGATAACCAGCTCAAAATGTCTCATCATAATAAATGGCTTGCCATGGCTCCAATGGCTTCAATGAAATTATGATTAATAACGTTTACAATTAAAATGCAATTAAACTAATGTATTCTACAATACTGGCTTGTGTTTCATATCAGGACCAATGATCCATAAGGCACAAACCAGTGTATTAGCCATAGTTAATATTGCATGGATGTCATATTTTCAATAAGTATCTATTATTTCTGGCATCCCTCTTATTACTGTTGCTTTTCCCCTGTATTTGGACTAACAGCACAGCATTACATCGATAATCCCTGCTGTATTCCAGACATGTGAAGCCCTTTTGTTTCACAGCAACTAAAACAGGTGTATCCACAGGGAGCATTATAATAAAGTCTCAGAGTCAAGCCTTTTGTCTCAAAAGCTAAGAGATCAGTACACAAATTTGAATGAAGTAATAAGAACATTTAAAATTCAACAAATTGACCAGGAACATAGTTTTATTAATCTTAACATAGGAACATGGATACAGCCTGCTCAACTTAAGTTATGTTGTGTTATTGCCTCACACAAGTCCACGCAAGTTTAGTAATTAAGACAAATATTTTTGTTTTATTTTGCACATATAGATAATCCTGATATTCAGAGAATATTACTCATCAGAGGTCCAAAAATATGCCTTTATATTTCTACTTACATTTGCATCTTTTACCATTTCTTCTAGACTGGAACCAGACTTCTTATGGGTCGCTCCCTCCGAAGGATAGGGATCAGTCAGACATGATCCTTCCCATAGTGCTTCAGCACCTCTGCCCGCCTTACATCTCCTTCTTTGGTCTGGGCGCGGTGTCGGCTGCGGTCATGTCATCGGCAGACTCATCCATTCTCTCAGCCAGCTCCATGTTTGCCAGGAACATCTATCAGCTCGCCTTCCGGCAGTCGGTAAGAGTAACAATAACAATAAACAACAATGATACTAACACACAGAACTGAAAAATGTATTTCTTTCAAAACAACATCCTAATTTTTTTTATTGATCCCCAAAGTAGTCCCTGAAGTAACACATTTTTTTTTAGTAAAATATCTCAACAGCTATCACACAGATTGCCACAAAATTTGATAAAGCTCCATCATCCGGTCAACATTTTAATCAATTAATAACTTGCCAACTAATTGCAAAACTAATGGTATTCCCATCGGTCTCAGCTGTACTTTGTGTTTAATGCTAATTAGCAAATGTTAGCATGCTGACACACTAAACTAAATTGGTGAATATTACACCTGCTAAACATCAGAGAATGTAAACTGACATTAGCATTTAATTCAAAG
Source organism: Leptoclinus maculatus (assembly GCA_032191485.1). Taxonomy (NCBI): domain Eukaryota; kingdom Metazoa; phylum Chordata; class Actinopteri; order Perciformes; family Stichaeidae; genus Leptoclinus; species Leptoclinus maculatus. Next base: position 10,496,455 of record JAVDOI010000018.1, read on the forward strand.
CACCACTGTGCCTAAACGCAGCCGCATAGAGCCACTAGCTTATCTGTAGTCCACATTTGATCTTTTCCTCTTCACTCTGTTATCTCTTTCTTCTCTCCGCCAGGCGTCAGATAGGGAGATTGTTTGGGTGATGCGCTTCACCATCTTTGTATTCGGAGCTCTTGCCACTGCTATGGCGTTGCTAACAGGATCCGTGTATGGCCTGTGGTACCTGAGCTCCGACTTGGTCTACGTCATCATCTTTCCCCAACTTCTCAGTGTGTTATTCGTCAAGGGCACCAACACCTATGGCTCTGTGGCTGGCTACATCTTTGGTCTTTTGCTGCGCATTGGTGGAGGGGAGCCCTACCTCAAACTCCCACCCTTCATCTACTACCCCGGTTGGGTGACCCAGGAGAGGATCCACCACGTCACTGGGGATGTAGAGCACTTTATCCAGCAGAGGTTTCCGTTCAAGACTATGTCCATGCTGGCATCCTTCTTGGCAAATGTGGCCTTTTCGTACCTGACAAAGTACCTGTTTGAAAGCGGTACTTGGTCACACAAGTACGACTTCCTGGACGCCGTGGTGTCCAAGCATAGCAAGGAGATCATGGACAAAGCCACGCTGGTGAGCAACCAAGACAACATCATTCTTTCAGAGATGGCGCCCGTCAAGCAGGTCCTGGGTGCGTCACTCGCTGGGACATTCATCAACACTGAGGTCCTCAGTGATGATGGGGCATCCAGTCCAGAGGCTTTTCACAATGAAAACTAGGCAACAAAGGCACAAAGCATACTAGAACCAAGGGATTTAAAGAAGAAGGAATAATCTGAGGGGCATCCACATCCTTCAGGACACTTGCTACTGCCGCACTAGAAGCCAAATCAACAGAAATCTGCTGTGGCTTCCGAGTGACTCCACAAGTTTGTTTTATGCTGATTACATGGTGCCTCCTTCTTTTTTAATATCCCTTGCCTAGAACCAGGAAGATGACAATTAGTTGTGTCGAGCATAACATACTCATCCTTTTTTTTTTTCAAATCGTGACTCTGTGAATCTGAAACCACTACAATCATTTTAATTTAAGTGCTGCAACCATGAGGGACTTTCAGGGGAAAACAAATAGTGGCTGCTGTGTACAATGACGTCTTCAAGGGTTTGCTGTGGGTAATGAGAATGGTGCAATATCTAACAAAGGAATTGTGTCCACGTCTAAATAGCAGTGTGTGTGTGTGTGTGTGTGTGTGTGTGTGTGTGTGTGTGTGTGTGTGTGTGTGTGTGTGTGTGTGTGTGCTTGAGTGTGGCAACAAAGCAGTGAATATACAGAAACCTTTTCACAGACTGTGAGGTTTAAGTTTGCATAGAGTCAATTTATTAATAGCAATAATATTTGTAGGATCTATGTTGTATAGATAGATACATTGTACTGAATTTGCAAGTTACTGTCTTTCTTTTTAACTTGAAAACCAAGATATTTCTCATTTTATGTTTCATGTTCACCTTGCTCTTAATCCTCCTGTCAATCTCGCTAATTCCAGACACAGTAAGTGCTGATTTAAGAACCACATGCCACCGTGATATTACCAAACTCGCCAAACAGAAGGTTGATATTGGACGATTCTGCAGATTCCATTCAGTCTTGACAGTTTCAACGTTCACTGTCAACATGTTTGAAATTCATAGTCCAATACAACATCCCCGTGTTGGAGCTACAATATGGTTGAGGTAAAATCAAGGTCCACTTTACGAACATAGGTCAAATATTCACTCCGTAAGAGCCTCAGCTTTCGTTACACACCACCCTGATGTTTGCAGATTCACGTATTCAATATAAACCTGGATAGTTTCATGTTTTTCCTGTGTACTTTCCAAGCAGCCATTGGCTTCCATTCATTTCCATACGTTATGAAAATCGATTTGCAATCTTTGTCTTTGTCAAACTTACGATTGTGTTGTGCATCTTTGAATTAATGTGCATTTATAACTGCATTCACGACAACATTGACATTTATTAAAGCACATATGGTGTTTTTGCAAGCTCATTTTCACACACATATATATATATATATATATATATATATATATATAATATAAATGAATAGAACCCAATGGCAGCCTGGATGAGAATTCAGAAATCTAAAACACTAAGTTTTAAAAATGATTGGCATTAACAAACGGTGTACTTCATTGATATATAAAATGGTCACACAGACGCTATTTTGAAACATGCGTGCGTATGTTTGTGTGTGTTTGTGTGTGTGTGTGTGTGTGTCCGTGCCTATCATGGTTTCTTTGCTCATCCTAAACCTGTATTGACTGGCCAGCCACAGCAGGTTAGCGGAGACAGGTAATTATTGTTCCTTCCGAGATGGTGTCAGTAGCACCGGTCTTTATCGATCCCCAGTCGATTAGCCCTCAGGACATTTGATTAATGCCGCAAAGAGGTTTGAAACTGCGGTTTATAAGGGTTTGTTTGACAGTGTGTCATTCACAGCGATGAAATTTCAAAGTTTGTTACTGATTGAGCACCATCATTCATAAATTCCCCAACGTCAGTCCTCACGTTTTCCCAGGTCTGGCTGTTTCAAATGACCAGGCACACTGCTGCTCCGTATGACCAGAATCAAAAGGAGTTGTCGCTTCATACCGTGATTTTTGGCATTGTTCAGTGTTACTGTCGAGTTGACTTCTTTGTGTTTATCTCCTCTAAGAATTGCTGTCGTTTGTTGGTGTATTTCTTAAATCTATGGACTCGCCTTAAAGGTCAGACATGGAGAATTCCTGGGTTTGAAATGCCGGAAAAAAGTGACCACTTTTATAGAGATCGCTTTTTCAGTTCAAGGATAAGGCTGTTGAAATTCTATATTTAATTTATTGTCAACAATTAAGACCAAAACAAAAGATGTATTTGTCTGTCTCTCACTATTCTCTGACCCCCTATTTGGCGACAATAAGAAAAATCTTGTACAACACCAGCCTTATCCTTTAAGGTGGCAAGATGGCCTTATAGTCAGTCTTTAGAGAGAAGCGTACTTGATCCCTGTAAGCAGCCATATCTGCTGAGGTACAGTAAGATGCACCAAATCCAAGCCTGATCCTATCTCGTCTCTGAAACATAAATACAGTTATGGGATTTATGATTTGCCATCGAGATGACGTCAGCTTGAAGCTGAATGGGGTGACTGCTGGCCTGATGTTATGCAAAGTGTCAGGCAATCGTATTGGACTCAACTGTGAATGTAAACCTTCCTCCTCATCAGATAAGCTTCACAACGTGTGTCGCACACAGAAAAGAATCTACGTCAGACGTTGAACTGGCACAACTGTGTCTATATGTCGTAAATTGCAATGATGCTGTATTTTTGTGTGATAAATGTACATACCAAAAAAGTATAGAAACAATTTAGTCTACTTTTAGATGCAGCATTAAAAATGATGTTTGTTTACAGTGAACTTACAGCTATTTATTTATTCATGCAGTGTCTATAAGAGTATAGTTGTAAACATATGTAAGGTCAGTTGAATAAATTATATTATTTAGCACATTTGTTTTTTTCTCTCTATATGTACATACTTGCATTATAGCATTTTACATTTGTACACAATTTGCATACATGTCAACTTTCAATTACTATTTTATTCAACTATTTGAGAAGATATGAAAAAAATATGGAAAGATGGATGCGTGTGTGTGCGTGTGTGTGTGTGTGTGTGTGTGTGTGTGTGTGTAGAGTGTGGACTGTTTGGTGGAGGGTTTAATCTAGAGGTTGCCGCCTGCTTGGGCGCATCAATCAAAACGCCTACCTCAGAATTGTTAGACTGCAGAAACTGGATGCTGTCAATCTTTCTCACACACACACACACACACACACTTCTCAGATCCCAGCATGTCTACACCAGTCTGACCCCTCTCTGATGGAAGAAACATTCAAATTGTGTTATTTCTCAAAGTAGAAGAGAAAAGAATATATTATATTTTGTGAAGTTCCTTTTTAACTGTACCTGAAGTAGCAGTATATTACAAGGTTTAGACTAGAACTAGTTTTATTATGTAATGGAATAATCAGTCAGAACTAAAACATATTTGGGACTTGACTCAAAGTAATGGGAAAACGACAGGGCTGTATTTGCAATATCAAACATCAGGAAACCAGAATGGACAAAAATAAATAAAATGCAACTGAACAAATTCAGTAGTGTCAAACTATGTCAAACCCTTTTATTGTTGACCGTATTTATAATTTCTGACAAAACCCTATTATTTTGTGAAACAAAATCCTTACATAAAACATATTAATAACAACGATAAACCACTTGTTTTAATTTATCAACTTGCATCACAGGATTTATATAAGCAAAACTTAGTTGGTCTACTTTAATGTAATTTGAGGGTATTACATGAAATGAAAGCATGGCACCTCTTATCTGAGTACATTCGGCTCTTTTCACTTTCTCTCGCTCTCTGCCTTTCTAGGGTTTCTATATTTGACAAGTCACCAAGTGCTTCTATATAGATGCTTATTGTAGTGTCGAGAGTCATATAAGGATCTATGAAAGAGCCCCACGCTGGGTTTTTTTAATCTTCGTTAGTATTTTTTCACTAATGATATGGTTGGTTGTGTCATTATGGTGCCATTTAGAGACACTTCTATCACAATCCCTAATGTGCTTTCCAGTCTTGCTCATTTTAATTGAGACAGTCGTGTTTCAATCTCTAAAGCTGATACGAGGCAGTTGATTCATGTGTAGATGTAACACCTCTCCCTGTCACTGCTTCGTCTTGTGGGAATCATGTATGCACCCTCCTCGCCTCCAGAGCAACACCTAACAGAAAGCTATTATTCTAGTCTGTAGAAAGAAGATTGAGGCAGGTGGGCAGGTTTAATACATATAAGTGTTAGTGTCAATGAAACCTGCTACAGTGGCAGATGATTCCCCTGCAGGTGACAGACATGAGATTGGTCTGATATCACTGAAATTATACAGAGGAATGTTTAAAGTGTCTTTGGAAAATAGTTATTCATTTTCAAATTATAAAAAAGTCTCATGCAAGAATATATTCGTATTATTATCTTAACTTTTCCATACATTTTAACTATGAAATGTTCTATTTCAAATAATAGACTTACTTACACGAGTCTGAACGTGACTGAATGACCAGCATCATTTTGATATATTGTTGTTTTTTTTAAATACATAACATAAACATATTTAGAATAATGTTTCTATCTGTAATGTTCCTATATTTTATTTGGACTAGGCTACTGGAGAAATAATGCATGAAGCTTTTCCCGCCCGTCAACTAATGCTGGCACATCCACGATCCATCTCGAGGAAAACAAGATATATTGACTATTTATATTATTTTTTTATTTTACCATTTAATATTTTAAGATTAATGTAGGATCATTTAGAACCTTTACGCAGGAGAGATTTGCGTTCGAGATTTGCAGGAGAGATGCAAGAACATTGTGCATGATAGTGTGAATTGTCAGGTGAAGATAAACAGATCACAGGTCTGATTCTTCCTGCGTAGAGTATTTTATGTTTGATGTATCATTGGCCTTTTCATAATCCCTCGAAGAAAAGAAAAAAAACCCTCTAATGAGCTATGTTCGTCACTCCTATCCTTATCTTATCCTAACTGACCCTACAGCCTGGCCACAGGCTCCACGACTCAAGCTTTGTCGTCACTGACGCTTCCTGTGTTTAAAACAACCGCAAATTCCCCGAACGTCGTCAGTGGCATTGAAATCACACATAGAGAGAGAGAGAGACAAACACACACATACATTCAGCCCTGCAGCACAGCTCATGACTTATTCTATATAAAATGACAACAACAAAAAAATCAGGAAAGCAGTTAGAAGTGCTGATGAAAAGCCGACTCATTACACTCTTTGACACCCCTTATCTTTTATTTATTGATTACATATTATTCTACATTTTAATTGCTTTGAGCTTTTTATAACAGCTATGATTTAGTGTCTAATAATAGATAATTTATGCCATCAGACAATTTAATTAAAAGCCTTTCCTTGCTGTTACGTTACACTGACATCCATGCATTTGGAAACACTGACTGGCTGATCCGGACTGGCGCTGGTGGGGAAGGTGTTACTTTAATGTATAATTCTGGGCCAGAAGTATCAATCTACAGAGGCAGCTGCTTGAAAAAAAGCTATCCATACTTCTTTATGGGGCTTTGTGAGCCAAGAGAAGGTAGCCTCGTACATTTTAAACTGATAGGATAATAGGAAGAGGTGGTAAAAGCTACGAATGGCTTTGGGCCAAGAGGCTTGGCTGAAAGAGAACAAAGGAGCAGAAGAGAAGGAAGGAAGTTGTCTTAGTAAATTAAATGCATTGTCGAGATCAACTCCAGTGTCCATGCACTACACTAGCACAAGTGGAGGATATGTCTTTTACTGGTGTTGCTTTTTAAAATTGTATTCAGAAGTGCTGGCTATGCTATCTAGACTGAGGTGACTTGATCTCAGATAGACAGAACGGGGAGTCCTAAATGCAGCATACCTGGAAACCTGAGCGAAGACCATTTAAAGATGAGACATAAAACAAAAAGAACAAAGGTCTAGCTAAAGAAGACAGAGTGGGATGATGTAATTTATAGCAATAAATCTTGGCTCGTTTACTGTTTTTTCAATACGGGCAGCGGATAATGGCCAGACTGGAAAAAAGTCATCGGCATTATTCGCATTAGACTAAGTGCTCCACTTCTCAGATCAGAAGTGGGGGGGGGAAAGAAGGAGGGAGAAATGAATGGGGAGGCCAGACATTTACTGTCGCAGCCTTAGCTCATATGAGGCATGGGCTGGACTGAGAGTCTCCACCCACCGGCTATGTCCTTGCCTCTGTCCTTTATCATTTAAGAGCTGATCTCATGGGAAACTTGAGTTTCTTCAGGAGTACAACCAGTGTCAATCTGTAAAAGCTGTTGGGGCTGTAATGCATGTTGTTTGTTTGCAGTTTATTGTCTTTTTATTTTCATATTTATCCATCCAGAGTATTAATGATTGCACTGCACATCCCTGAGATCTCTTGGCAATCCAACAATTTATCAATTACTTTAATGCCCTTTTCCATTAGTTTTGGCGAGAGAATTGTGCTTACAAAAGTAACCATCTGCTCTATTTTGTTGCCAATATCCTTTTCTTGAACTTGCCTGGTGTCGTCAAATAACTTTTGCAGGAGAGATAGTCTCTTGAACCATTGTTACATACGTAACTATCCATTTTTTTATTGTATTACAGTAAGACGTTTCCAGACAGTTAGTGCTGGAATTATTCTATAATTTTCTCATTGTTAACAAACTCGGTGTCATGAGAGACCAGACCCAACAAAACATTAATCCATCTCACTCACAGATATTGAAAGAGAGTTGATTTGCTAGTTAGCCCTGTATCCCGGATCTAGTCATGCTCAGAAATTGCACACCCACACACATAGCCCTCCAGGGTACATTTTATTAATGCTGGCAATACTGTAGACAGGAACATAAATGATTGGAGGTTGTATTATGGAGCTGTGGCCAGAATAGTATAGCACCATAACAAACTGGACAAACAGACATGTATCACTGGTAAGCACATTGTTCTGCAAGCAAACTTTAAAACAATAAATTGTAGCTTATGTGACTGATTATGTCTTTGCAGTAACCTCCCGAAGTTTTGTCATCACATGAGGAAGGCTAACATGAGGTACAGTGTAAATAAAATGACATGAACGTAGCAATACGCCACATAACCTGGTGGGCGGTGTTTGTTTGTTTGTTTCTTCGGACAGAGCTAAGCTAGCTGTGTCCACTCTTTACGCTAAGCTAAGCTTCAATATTATAAATAATCATATTCAAAGTGTACTTAGGGAAGTTATCCACATTATTAAGTAACCTTGCTTTGTGAGACAGCTGGAGCTGAGCTGTGAAAGACTATGCTACAGGCAGTCTTTGAATAAAGATCCTCCTGACATTATGATTTTACTCCCCGTGCTGGGAGATTGGGACATTTTCAGTTTTTCTTCATTCCTTTGTGTTTCCAGCTCAGCTGCGTCATTAGCAGCCTGCCTTCAGTCTCAAGTGGGTTTCATATTAGACAGTTAGTCACAACAAATACACACAGACAAACAGAGAGAGCTCTTTCTGACAGTTAAACACTATTCCTTGTGGTCCAACCTGCCAGCATTAAAAAGGTAAAAAAAAGAATCAAATGTTCCAATTATTTTCCCTTGACATTTCTCACAACACTTTCTGATTTGTAAAATTATACTAACTGTATTTAAGTCAATCATGTGAGAACATTGCAACCATCTTTATTAGACTCTGCCTCATTGTCATGGCTGATTATGTCTAATGTACCTCCTCCAATAGCAGGTGTTCTTCAGGGAGTGTAATGAAGTTATGCCTGTGGTGTGCGATCTGGATGTACTCTGGACAATACCTTTGGGCAGGTGCACTGTCAGGTTGGAAAATGAGCCTTGGAAAATGTCATGTAATTGAGTGAACTCCAGTCATACTGACGTGCAACATCATTTATTATATTCCCTATTCCTGCCACGAAATGAAACGCTGAAATCTTTTCTGTCAAACGAAACATTCACGTCAGTTTAATCACATTTCTCAGAATTCATTCACCCATCAGACCAAAATTGCAAACATCACTTTGATGCTGACTAATACGCTTGTTGATTCACTTACTCGTGGAGGCGACTGCAGAGGCGCGTTAATAAGAAGTCAGAAGTAAGTGTGCCTTTATATCATACTTGTGAACAAAATTACTATATGAATATTTGTCTAATACGTCAAAACTATGTAGTATTAAGCTCAAAGAACAAAATACAATAATGGCATAATCATGACTCTGGATTTTTTTATGGTTTATGTGTGCAGTCATACCTGCATACTGTGTATGAGATGTATTGACGAGCCTGTCCAGTATGGTGAGTGTTTCTGGTCTTGTCTCTTCTGCTTTCAGCTGTCAGACCCACTGGGACTTATGTCTTGTACTTATTCACATCCCTTTTGTCTTGAGCAAAGAGCACATTTCAAGGTGTCAGTCAAAAACATGGATGATGGTGATAAAATGATTTGGACGTGATGGACATTTTTGGTAGGGCTCACCTTAATGTTTACCTCAAATTTAAAAGAAATATTTTCTCACAACAAAACGCTCTATTTCTGTAATATAGCCTTCATCTATCATCATTTCAGCAAAGCAATCAAACTGTTTTTTTTTCTTCCTTTGGACAAACCACAGGTGTTTTCATTTGTGAAGCCAAATTAATTGTTCTCCATAATCTGTTTGCAAATTGGATTTATTTGTAGCTTCTTTTGTTCCTGTTGCAGTGAGACTGAGTTTTGACAGATAGCAGCAGCTTTCATGATTCAATGTGATTGACAGTGTTCTCGTGCACATTTGACTGATACACTGCACCTATTGATTTCCTATCACTGCAGCACCGCAAGGAAAGACCACCTCAATTTGTGTGTGTGTGTGTGTGCGTGTGTGTGCATTTGCACTTGTACATTTCACAAATGAAAAATCCACCATTAACCATAAATTCTCTTCCTTAATCTTTATTTCGAATGTGCCACCACTCTCATCAGGATTCACTGCATGCCATCAATTATATTAATGTATTGCACTGCACTTTAAGTAAACTCTCATTTTTAGTCATTCAACTGTATCTGGTTCACTTGTGGAGAATTACCATCCACATTATGGAATATAATTCCGCTGCACCTCTTTGTTTTGACAGATTCTGCAGCCTTTCTTATTACCGCTGCACTCACTGCGGTGGCTGTCTATGTGCTGCAGTAAGCAATGAAAATGATGTGTATCCACTGCTGGTTGTCCCATTGATCCCATCAGTGGTAAGTAGCACTGCTCCAATTAGGTCTTAATAGGTCCAAAGGGAGACGAGAGGAGAGGAGACGAGAGGAGAGAGAAGAGGAGACTGTGAATGTAACAAACTGTATGAAATGTGAAGCAAAGGGTTCCCTGTAACAAAGAACATTTAGCAAATTTTCCCTGAATAAAGCACAACAAATGTCACATTTTAAGTGCAACACGTTTAAAATTTCACAATAATACAATGGAACTGGCATGGTGTCGTGGGACAGAAATAAACTGCTCTATTCTGACGGCCAATCATTAAACCTTAAAGTTTAAGGTGAAAACAAATGCGTCCCCGGGAAAATTACTATTTATCTTATTATTCATATGTAAAGTTGGTCACAATTCAGAATCAATTATAATCAACTCCTGTTTCTCACCAATATACATCCATCTCCGAAAGCCTGAATGCCTAAAGCTTGCTTTTCCTCCTTGTTGAAGAGCTGACAGGAGCTGACTCTCGTCACAGCATTGCTAACGTAATCAGCTGAACCCACACAACCTTCCCTTCGATCCACAAATTATATTACACCACAGTTTCGGGGGGGGGGGGTGGGGAATCCCTCAGAGTGATTTAGTTAATGCCTGGACTCACAATGAATGATGAGTGGGGGAAGGAGGTGCAGCCTTGAAACCACATTCGAGACATACAGTAAAAGCACATTTATGTGTCTGTCTTTAGTCTCGCTTCACTGCTGCTGCACATCTGGCTTCCTCCAGCAGCAGGTACCTAACGAGTTCAGGCGCGCCATCCAAGGCTGAGATAAAAAGATGAGAGCTGGCAGGCGATATGATACTCATACATTAATATGGAAGAAATGAAAAGACATATTTTATTTCAAACTGAAGTTGTCAATTCTCATTCAATAACACATTCACTTGGCACAGACAAAATTATTCTTTATTCATTCTCCACTTTGATGATGAATAGCAAAATAAATGATTTATCCCGTTTGAAATTATAATTGGAGAGGTTTACTCAAAAATGCCTGGCTGTGCCATTTTAGAAAGAAAAGTAAGGCTCTCAATCTACTCCACCACTCCGCCACTGATTATTTCCCCTGTGCTCAAAAGGACACATATAAACCGTATAGAAAATAATCTCACAACCTAAATTTACAAGAAATTTATTAGCATCTCTTTCACTTCATAAGCCCCATAATTTATATCATACTCTGATCTTTCATCTGCAATGTGCTTACATTAAGCTCGTTCCATATTAACAATAGATCACATGACTACTTACAATGAAATGGGTCATTAGTGATGAACCCACAGAGAATTATCACTCTGCTATACGTTACAGCAGCATCTTTCAGCTGGTTCATAGCATTTCTTCCAGACACTAAAGGCAGCTGAAGAAAACCCTCTAAGAACTGAATGTACAGTGCTTGTCCAGCTCGAAACAGCAGATAGACAGCTAGAACCTATGAAAAGGTGATGATATGTCAGTGTTGTGTTCACAACTTGTTTCCCATGCCTCCTAGTGGCTACTAAAGGTTTTATTCTAGATGCGCTGTGAGCAACTTTTAAAAATTCTGTATTTTGGAGTATGAGGTTACATAGTTAAAGAAGATTGATACCACTGTCATGTCTGTATGCAATATATGGAGCTAGCGACAGCAGGCAGTTAGCTTAGCTCAGCATAGTAGGTGAAGGCATCAGTACCTCCGAGGCTCACTAATGAATGTGTTGTATCTTGCTTGTTTAATCCGTATAAAAAGGTAAATGGGGAGTTTCGTAATGTAGTATTTTTTGGCAGGATGCAGTCACTTCCTGGAGTCTTGTCGTCACTGTAGAGACTATACTTTGGACAGAGCCAGGTTAGCTTTTTCCCTGTTTCCGTCTTTATTCTAAGCTAGTCTAATTGCCTCCTAGTTTTAGCTCTGTGCTTAGCGCTTAGACGTAAGCGAATAGTTCATAAAATAAAGAATACAGAATAGAATAGAAGACAAAATGATCAGTTTTGGTCTCGGTCAAACAGTATCTGTGTTCTTTTATCCTCCCCCCAGCTGAAGGGCACCTGTTGCAGCAGGCAGGATGTGTTTCTGATTAGAAGTGATACCAGCTGCTGGCTAACAGGCTAACAGGGCAGAAACATTTATCTGGCTAACAAAGCCCTGGCAGGGCCCCTCTCCTCCACTCTGCTCTCGGTAATGCTTTACGACACTGTCATTTAAAGATGACATATGATAGGACCGGGTTTAACTTGCCAATATCCCCGGTCGTCTCACAAACACACACACACACCTGCTGATGAGGCAACCCAGAGAGGCGGACAGAAAGACAGAGATGGATGAGCAGCTGCTGTGTGCGTGTGCGTGTGTGAGTGCGTGTGCGTGTGTGTGTTGGCCAGTGTCTTGGTTATTTATTAGATTATATCTTCCGGTTCTACATCTCTCATGAATCAAGAGGAATGGTTTCTTGTAACTCTGGATATTGGCCGTCTTCTTGGTTATAGAGAAGTGTGTGTGTGTGTGTGTGTGTGTGTGTGTGTGTGTGTGTGTGTGTGTGTCAAACCAGAAACATGGTGACTACAACGAGCACAACAGAATACAGTATGTTGGGCCCGGTGACTCCCATGGTCTCATAGGTAATCACTAATTGAACAGACACATTACTTATTAACTAATCAATTAATAATTGATTATTAATTAAAAAGTGAGTCCAGTGCTACAACAAAACCTAATTATAGTACATAGCAGAGGCAGAGCACACTGTTCAGATACATAAATGGATGAATGGAAAGATGGATGGATGGATTGATTTTCAATCATGCAATCAATAACATCTTTTTGTTAGATGCTCCCGTCCTTGTCAATGCACATGTCTTGTCCGCTCCAGACCTCCAGTTTGTAACACAGGCTCTCACACTTTGGAAAGGTTCCTCCAGAGTAACATCTATTGATTAAATTCAGATGATCAATTGACACCATTCTCTTTTTGGTGTTTGGTTCTCAACAGCGATGGCCAGTGGAGCGGTCGTTTTTAGTGCAATTTGAGACCATGAAAAGAATGTGATTTATGAGAAACAAAGGTGAAACAGCTGTAATCAGTGGCCACGGTTTAACCCAGGAGGTTCATTGAAGTTATTGTTGGCAATAAACTTTGAAAATTCAAAATATGTCAGGGTTAGCATCACACTAAATTCTATCCAACGCCGTGTTGCCATTACACTGCCTTTGGTCAATGAATGACTGCCTTGAGAGCATTATACCTTTCACTTTGCATCTGAATGTGTATATTAAAAGGTTCTGCAAAGCTTCTATTCATCTGACATATTTTCCATTAGTAACAAAAGGCCTATTGATTCAGTGCTGGCTTAGAAAGTGCAATCAACAAGGGAGTATTTATGTGTTCTTTAAATCATGCCTCCCATAATGCAATTACTCTAAATATCTGCCGGGAAGAGAGTTCCTTGTTTATGTGGCGAAAACAAGCCCGTGTGTGCAACTTCAGCTGCACTAATTGTCGACGGTTGTCATGAAAGAATTAAATGAGTGGCAGAAATTAGTGTAGAATTAGTTGGGCTTATTTACTTGATATTGTTCTGTAGTTAGTGTAATTGACAGAAACACAAATGGGAAGAAAAAGAGAAAGCTTGGTCACAGTCACATTTTTTTTACTGTTTTTGTACTTTCAGTACTTCTGTTGCAGTTCCAATTCATGTCTCCCTCTACTCCATACAGGAAGCAGAGGATAATGAGATTACCTGTTCTGAAAAAGGAAAAGATAATTAAATCTAACATGAGCTAACCCATTTACCAATTCATTGCCCCTGTTACGGATTGGGACACCCTTTCCAAATGCAGAGGAATGGCTCTCAAATTGAGATCAATAAAAGGGAAATCGCATTGTTTAAGATTTGTATTCTTCCTTTACTATGATTGTAGGGTTAAGACTGTGTTTACATACATGCATTACATTAGTTTCATGGTGGGATGGCATGGTGGGTAAACCCTTCCTCTGTCTGTTGTTCCATTTTAAATGAAAGACATGAATTATTGTTATCTTCTGTTCATCGTATACATCTTGACTGTAGAAGTTGGTGCTTTCTGCTACAAAACACTGCAGCTCTTCTCTGTCTGCATGCTTCTGTGCATCATCATTGTCTAGACAGTGGTGGGTTTTGGTTTGGGGAAGTAAGAGTGAGGAGCTAAATGGATAAAGCCCTAAAGGTCGGAAAACAACACACACACACACACTAAGAGTTTCTGTGTGTGTGTGTGTGTGTGTGTGTGTGTGTGTGTGTGTGTGTGTGTGTGTGTGTGTGTGTGTGTGTGTGTGTGTGTGTGTGTGTGTGTGTGTGTGTGTGTGTGTGTGTGTGTGTGTGTGTGTGTGTGTGTGTGTGTGTGTGTGTGTGTGTAGGTGTGTGTGTGTGTGTGACAGAGGCACATCAAGCCAGCCAGTAGTTTCAAAAAGGACTGCCTGCTCTAGATACAATAGCTGACCCAGAATGGACGCTCAGGCAGTGGCACATCATTTGCATGACTATCTGACTGAGAAGCACTCGGTGAAACTGGTTGCATAGTATAAAGTCTATACATTGTATATAATGGATGAAAAAAGGTTGTACAGCCTTTTTCATCCTAATGTATTTATCTACGCAGTGCTGTATTTTATGTAAGTAGTTGTGAGTAAACAAATTTACCTGTTCTTTGATGCCAAGCGTAACGTTATGTTAAAAATACATCAAATCACTTCACGTCTCTACAGTGTTGGGTAAATGTCTGTACATTTTTATAATAATTTAACGATAATAGCTTCGCAAAATTGAAACATCGGCTTTGTTGTTATCATTCGCCCTGGTCATTAACGGACAATGCATAGTCAAATCAACGTAACGTTAATTAACACAATGACAACCACAAAGTCACATATATTAATATGACAACAAAGCATGACAAATCAATCCAGCAAACCTGCAGCGGATCCACGCATTCCACCACACATTCAAATATTAATCATAAAAACCGAAGATTTCCGAAAACCGGCGTTTCCGTTTCCCGCTTCCGGCGTTTCCGGCAGGCTTTTTCGCCGGCCGGTTTTTTTATTTTTTTTAATTAATTAATTAATTTTTTTTTAATTTTATTTATTTCCCTTAACAACAAGCCTTGGCTGATCCGTTTCTATAGGAGACCATCTCATGATTTTATTTTCACAACCTAAACGTTAAACGTACTGCTCTGCAATGTCTTTCCTCGTCTCAGCCCCCTGTGTCATGGTGTGTGGAAGAGTCAGGAAACTTGTCAGGCTGGCCATATTTGATTGGCTGAGCTGCAAGCCTCTGCTGTTAAGTTTCGTTTGACGATAGTCTTGAGTCGTTGAGTGTTCAAAAACAAAGCTAGGTCAAAAAATAAATAAACTACACCAAGCAAAACCCTACAAATGTTATAATTTCTTCCATATCTTTCAATTTGAACTCGTACTACTCCAACTAAGCTCTGCTGGCAAGTTTCACTTTAGTCACGTGCTCGCCCACTGACCAATCACAGCACACCCTGGACTTCACAGCAAAGCAGCACCTGGACGTGTAACGTTGACGGTGGAGTAGGCCGGCTGGTCTGGGGGTAGCGGCTGCTAACACTCAAGAATATGCCCAACATGTCAAACTAAAGATCTGATTGGTTGAACACGTCCCCATTCATTTTAAACGGCACATAAAAGCACTTTTGAGCCTGAAGGCCTGGGGCTGCTCTTCTACTGAGAGACACAGAGGTGAAATCTGATTGGATAAAAGCTCTACTTAAAACAAGCTGCACTGGAAGCAGAGCAACTGAGGAAGACAGTAGCTGTGCAATGAGAAAATAAGATAATGGGACAAATATTTTTTTAAATTAAAATACATGTAGTGTATTTAAGAAAAAATATTAAATTATAAAATAGCTATAACTTTGTGATTCTGTTTAGATAGATAGATAGATAGATAGATATAAACTTTATTTATCCCCAGGGGGAAATTTGTTTGTAGCAGGCAAGTTACAGAGTAGAATAAAATATGAAGTATGGAAATGCACAATATATACAGTACAATAAAATAGCAGAGCAGATATTGAATTGAAAATAGAATTAAAAATAAGATAAAATTGAATAAAAATAAAAATGCACAGTATATAAAATGAATTAGAATGGTATCAAATGAACAACTAGGTAAACTAACCAAACTGAACAGTAGTGCAAGGATCATGGTATAAATGAACTAGGTAAATGAATTAACCTTTTCCTACCTAGCCCCATTTTTAGGCCTCTGCTCGAAAATAGTTTATCCATGCTCAAAGGGACTTATCTCTCCAACTACAAGGTCTATTTGAATCATTTACATTTTATAATGACACTAAAATGTGTGAGATGTGTTAATATGTGTACATATCAGTGTTTATGTTACTGGTTATTGCTGAATGAACATAACACACAGCTCACATTGAACATTTTCAGGTTCGCCTGAAAAGAATGCAATTTTTTTTTTTTTTTTTTTTTGCAGATACACCCAAATCAATGGAAGCCCATTCCCGCCAGCAAAAAAAAAAATAAGATCACTAAAAAAAAAAAAAAAAAAAATGTAATTCACAAAAAAAAATGAAAAAATCCACCCACCAAATAAATAATAATAATTCTAATAATTTTTTTATTTTTTTTATTTTACTTTTTTTCCACCAGCAAAAAAAAAAAAAAAAACGTTTGGTGCATCCATCTGTAACCATAACACTGACCAGATTTTTCCAGTTGCTATAGAAAGTCGAAAGAATGAAACCAATGTGGCTGAGGTGGCGACCAATAAACTATGGAAGCCCATTTACGCCAGCAAAAAAAAATAAAATAAGATCACCAAAAAAAATAATAATAATTAATTCACAAAAAATAAAAATGAATTGACAAAAAAAAAAAAAAATAATAATAATTAATTCACAAAAATATATATATATATATATTTTTTTTTTTTTTAACTTTTTCTCTGTCAGCAAAAAAGAAAAGTTCCAGTTGCTGTTTATTGGTCGCCACCTCAGCCACATTGGTTTCATTCTTTATACTCCAGAGCTGCTTCTTGCATTCATCCATTCTATTCAAGGGTGTGTTTGCTCAGTACAATCCATGTGAAACATCATCTGTATTTCATGTGTTGTAAAGCCACGTTTTAAAGAAGTCTTCAATGTACTCACAATCCATTCATATGTCATAGCTGCTTCTATGACTGTTGTGTTAAAGTATCTCATAATTTCGACTTTCTATAGCAACTGGAAAAATCTGGTCAGTGTTATGGTTACAGCTGGATGCACCAAAAGTTTGTTTTTTTTTTTTGCTGGTGGAAAAAAAGTAAAATAAAAAAAAAATAAAAAATTATTAGAATTATTATTATTTATTTTGTGGGTGGATTATTATTATTATTATTTTTTTTTGTGAATTACATTTTTTTATTTTAGTGATCTTATTTATTTATTATTTTTTTCTAGTGATCTTTTTTTTATTTTTTGCTGGCGAGAATGGGCTTCCATACAAATCACCCCTCACAAGTCATAGCACAACATGGCAGGAGTCTCTCTAAAAATTGCCTGCTCCAAGAGATGGCATGCTGCACAGACACAATGTGTAAATAATGTCACAATTAGCATGCAACCTTGATCAGGCAGGGGTTTGCAGGCTCTCTACCCTTTCAGTTCGCTAAAATGTTGCCCTTGCATTGATCCATTCGACAAAGAGCAGCTATAAAAGAAAACAACAGTGGAAGAGAGAGAGGGAATTGATTGGCCTGCTCTAGAAATAGGAGGGAAGCCATACTCACAGAGAAAGCGCTTTCCATCAATCTGAAGGAAAATTCCAGTCAGGACTTTTTGACACCTATAAACAAGTGTGAACATGTGCACTTCCAAGTCCTTACTTTGGCCCGTCAAGTCAGTCCATGTGATAGAAATGATAATGAATGAATGCAGAATGGAGAAAATAATAATGATAATCCAAAGTTTCTAGTCCAATATCCCACCTTTGTTATCGTCACTTCAGCATGCAGTAGAATGACATCAGCAGCAGAGATAGCAGAGGCGGAGAGGCTATTTGTCTCCTAGTCCAAACAAACTGAATCTAAGTAGGAGATCAATACTGATATCTTTCGGAATCTAACTGCTCCTCTAATACATTATTGATGTCTGGGTCTCGCTGGATTGAATTTGGGCTGCACACTGCAGTTCATCTTGATCAGCGAACACAGAGGGGAGATGCACCGACAGAAGAATACAAGAATTCCCCTAGAAATGTGTATATGATGTCCAAAAAGCACCAAAAGACAGAAAGGTATAAGGTGTTAAATGAACTTTCAGGGTGAGTAATGAAGGAGGTTACAGAGTGTGATTGTAAAAGGCCATCATAGCCAGTCTCATTTGTCCAGTGATTTGAGTTGAGAACAGGAATGCTTATCCAGGGCCTTGGGGTGAGCCGGGCTACTTATCACTTACCCGTCACTCAACCTTTGACCTTGCTTACCTGGTTACTTAGCAGACAACACATGAGGGATTTTTCTCGGATGCTCTCTGGCTCACTGTGTTATCGCCACAAGTGCTTCATCTGGGATGTTTTGGACTGCACAAAAGTCAACTGATAATCATCGGCCACTTGTTTATTAAAACAACTTGGGCTACATTTTCCTGACGAGCAATCCCCTGTGTTCATGTGAATAATGACTGTCTCTGAGCTGAGGTAAATGCAGAAGTAGTGTGATGCTTTTATACTGCCAGAAAACCAGTCATAGAGGAGGTCAGGTGGATGGTTGAGTGTTCAAAGTGTCACACTTTGACACCAGAGACTTTGTAATGTTGCTTTCTTATAACCATGAACAGAATCTCTTTTTGACCTTAATCAAGTAGTCTTAGTTGCCTAAACTTAACCAAATTTTGAATTGTTATTTTTGACCAACTTGATCTCAAAGAAATACGTTAAATGACCACAACATGTTAGCAGCGCATTATGTGTCGGCACCACTAAAATAATGTAATGTTAAGTTTAGGCAACGAAACACTAAGTTGGCTTCATGAAAAGCAGCATGGTTGAGCTTAGCATAAGTACGTAAAGTTTAGTTTCAAAACGAAAATGTACCATTATGAACATCACGAACGTCACAGACGTCACTTCACAATAACTCAGCAACAGTTGGGAACACCAGTCTCGAACGCCGGTCTCATGGTGGAAAGTCTTGTGTTTGTTTGACCCATCTACCTCCCCTCCAAATTGACCTTCCATTGGCATTGTGGTGCCACCACCACATTATGCGCTGCTAACATGTGGTGGCCATTTCACACATTTTTGTGAGACCAAGATGTTTTGACGGCCTTGCTGGTCGTGCTGGTGGAAAACCAACAAAAAGTCAAAAGAATGTAGACTCAAGCCAAAACAGATGCATATTCAAATGTAACTACATCAGGGAGACAATGTGTAGAAAGCTGACTTTCTATCCCGTTGTTAACAAATCTATTAATAAAGCTGTACTTTAAATGTATTCCTAAATCAAACAGGCACCATGCTGCTGCGTAATTAGGAACTTTTTCTTACTCAATTAGTGTTTTTTTAAGCATTCAGCCAAAGAAGCATCAGACGCAGTCTTCCAGTCAGCCCATCTGGAGTTCCTCAAAAAGGCCACACTGTAATTACTGTTTCTGCCGTTATCCACCTGAAAATGCTAACAGTTCATTATTTACACCATAGACTATACTGTAGGTTTAAGTAGTGTTTCGAGGATGAGTCATTTTTAGATTCTGCTTTAGTCTGCACAGCGAGTGTTTCCTGCTAAAGGCATACCACAACTGATGGATTACCAATTGGAATTCATTAACTTCCCTCGTTTCCCCGTCTCTTTCTGCAACAGTCTCTGAAGCTGCAGTAATTGCACTAATGGAGAGCTTACCATTCAGGGCCAGTTTTTTGACAGTGACTGATGTTGCCTAATTGCTGAAAAAAATAGAGGGTGGTTCCATTCTGTTGCTAAATACAGCATAACTGTAGCTACATAGCGGGCGAAGGAGCTCTCATCACGGTACCCAAGATGTGTTACACTTAAGCACATCCTGTTGGGGGTCACAAGGGAGCAATATTAAATAATAAGTCTGAACACTAGTGCTGAATCAGGGCTTTCCATTTGTCATGAACAAAATAAAAAGCCATTATTTTGCAGAGCTATGCACACAAAAAAGGCAGCTTAAAGCAGCTATAATCTATAATTTATAAAGTGATGTATCAAAAGACAATGTGAATACAAAGGGACAATGAATCATCATCCAAGACCATACACACGAGAGGGTCTTTCAGTTCATTGTTTATCTGTCCGGCACGCAACTTTACTGTTCTGGTTCACTCTCACCGCTCTCATAGCGTCGCTGTTGGCTGCAGCAAGCAGCTGTTTTTAGTGAAAAACCTCTAAAACACACTATACACTACCTGCTCAGCCCCGAACAGATAGCAAATACAGCCACACAGAATGGTGGTTTCCATTGAGACGGGATATACAGTTGTAACATTGCAAAATTGCTCACAGTCTCTGTATCATTGCAGTGGAGGTTAACAGTCAGTTATTTTGGGGTAAAGCATGTCTTCATATACTTGAATACACCTATTTTGCTGGTTCATCTTAATTATTCAATTAGTTAATTAATGGGACCAAAACGATGCTTCAATTTGGAAACCACTGTCTCATTGCTGAGTAGCATTTTTCTTTAATCTAAGGGAAAGTTTACAGTTTATTGCGAATGCTGAGCTTGTCTGGACGGACTTTATTACACACACAGTGTGTACGCGGTGCTTTGGTTGTGTGTGTGCTGAGGACCAGGGCTGATCTGAGCGTTGGCCAGCACTTCCATTAGCTCTGATTAAAATTGAGCCAGTGCAGATGAAATACAGTTGAGGTTAAGAGTCACACACTCACGTACACACACACACACACACACACACACACACACACACACACACACACACACACACACACACACACACACACACACACACACACACACACACACACACAGCTACAGGCCAATGGTTACAGGCCACAGCTCCTCCAGATTGACAATGAATGAGGAGAAACAGAAGACAGAGGAAAAGATGGAGAGAATAGAAGCATGAGAGAGAGAGACAGAGCGAGGGAGAAGGCAGTATTTCACTCACACTTAGCAAACGGCTGTCAGTGGTGAAACAAGACGCCTCATCACTCTTTAAGCCATCAGCTGCTGTTCTGTTTCTCCAACGCTGCTAATGAAATCAACACTGGCCCGCTGCATGCACACACGTGTGTGTGTGTGTGTATGTGTGTGTTTTGTATCTGCAATTATGTGTTGGGTTGTGTTATTAAAGGACCATTAATTTAACAGGGCTGTCATTTCAGGGCTGCCTCACAAGGCTGAGTGAATGTGTACATTAGCTTCCATGGCCACTGCACAACAGAGTAATGTACAACACAGTGACAATAAAGAAAATTAACATGCTCACTGATGGTCTTAAGACAAAGGGTTTTCAATTCTGAAACAACTGGCCTAGTCGAGTGCAAACCTCTATTAGTGCTCAAACATGGTCTACAAGCTGCTGGTTCCAGACCTCTGAAAAATTGCCCTCATGTCCCAATTTGTTCAGTGATTCAAATAGGTATGGTGTTGTGCTCATCTTCCTACATAGCTTCCTATCTACATAGGTGATAGGAGGAAAACAAGTTTGTAAGTGGATTTACAAAATTCCATATTTGTGAAAAATAATCTTGAATCAAAGGTCCAATTACTAGCTTTTCGAAACATTTGTATTACATCTTAAAGTCAAGAATAAAGTGTGGAAGCATTTTGGACTCAACACCACAGATGGGAAAATTGTGGATAAAAGTAAGACTTTGCAAAACATCCCCCCACAACAACAAACCTGAAGTCACCTGTTAGCTTGTCACTCATGTGAATGGAACATGAATTCTACCATCGGGTCAGGGTTGCATTAAGTATTTACTGATTGCCTTAAATTTCTGTGGATGCAATGTTCAACTTCAAACATTGAAGTGCAATGTGTTCAACGTTTTTACTCAACACTAAGAGCACCACTGAACAAATAAAAACCTTTTAAACAGTAGAAAACGCCAGATACAGATAATAAGAAAAGTCCTAAATTCTTGTTGTGTGTTATCTTGGAGAAAGGTGACCGTGTTTCAACTCCGCTGTTGGAGGAAACAAATCAGTGAATCTACAGGATGTGCAGAATGTGCCGTAAGCACATAGAAGAGGAGGGCAAAAGAGGGAACTGAGTGGGGGGAGGAAGAGAGGAAAACTGTTGTAATCAAGGCTGAGCGCTAGTGTAAGTGCAGACGGATGCAGGTTGTGCCCGTAGTCCTTGATGAAGTGCTGCTCTCCTGCTGAGCCACCAAACTATTTATAATCAACACACTGACAGCCTATGGGCATGGAAGAGAAAACTGCTAAACCTACTGCTTCTTTCTCACTCATCACTCCCTCACTTATACTAATCTACTCACAGTTGCCATTCAAAATTTGACTGATAATTACTGATAAGAAACAACTGATGACTGACTACTGACATTGGTCTATTGTCACCTTTGTGGTGGACCGGGCGGTTTCTTGCCTTAAAAAATCTGAACAACCTGTGAGTCGGATCGTCGCTAAGATCAAAGGTCAACTGTTTGGATTTATCAGATCAGATGCCAACGACGGGATACGACTCTGACATCATCAATTATAGACGAGCATCGGGACGGGTCCACTGCTGCACATGTACACCCACAAACACAAAGTACTGTATATCACAAATCTGTGAGATTCAATACTTAGTCCCTCTCATTTACAGCTATGTTTGATATACAACCTCCGATTACCTTCTCTTGAGATTATGGCTCTCAGACTTTTTATTAACTATTAACCTATTATGTAAAGAGCCAACTCTATTAACAGCAGCTCAGAACATAATGAAATATTCTGTCATCTTTCAGGAGTGTAATCTTTGTGTATTTATTAGAGACCCCGCTCTCTCAGCCTCGGTAGTGAAAAGAACAATCTGAGAGGTTCAATTCCCTCATTAATACATTAAAATGTCAAAGCCATATGTTAAAATGTCAAACCTATAAATGGTACTGCCAGTCTGTGGAGGTAAAATGTCAGGGAGAAAACAAATGCAGTTTGTGGACCAGTATAAATGCTGAGTAAAGGTAACAATGTTATCTGAAAAAATCATTCAAATAAATGTAAATACCAATGTTTTGATGAAGGCGTAATCTACGACTCCATCTCTATAGGTCTCTGAAGAGGCCCCACTGAGAGGCTTCAATCACGCTGTAGGGGTCAGTGACATAACCATTCCACCCGCCACCCCCAAAGTCACCTTTCACTGATTGGCTGGGAGATCGAGAGCTGTGGACTGGAGGAGTGAATGGAGGAGGAAAGGTAGAATGAAGTGTGGAGAGGACGACGACTTCATTCTACCTCCCACTTCAGTCTTTCTACAACTACAGTGATTAATCTCAAGTGATGGCTGAGACCAACAAGCTTTTTAAGCAATAGTTCTGCTTTTTGTTGCTAAGATTTAAATAGGAAGATTGACGCCACTCATATGCCCGTATGCTAAATATGAAGCTAACAGCCAGTGTGCTTAGCTTATCACAAAGCCAGGAAACGGCTAGCCTGGCTCTGTCTAATGGTTAAAGGAAGCCACAGTGCCCTGTAAAAACACAAGGTGTTGTTTTTACCCTTTGGTTTTTGGTATGAATATAACAGGTTGATTAGTGAGCCATGTTAGGTCCTGGTAGGTGGTCTTTGTCACCTTGGATGAACCAGTTTCCTCTGTTTCTAATCTTTATGCTAAGCTAAGCTAACGGACTACTGACTGTAGTTTCATATTTACCATACAGAGAGTTGTATCTCTCAATACATTTAGAATATATCTCCGCTTTGCAGCAGAGGTTGACTTTGCATAGACCCAGAGTATGCATCTTTCATTGTGCAACCCTGTCGTACAATGACAAATAAAAACCTTGTAACCTTTGTAGACATGAAGCAGATGGCATTTTTGTGAAAATATATTCTTTCAAAGTTCCTTTAACAAATAATGTTTTTTTACAGTTTACTACGACTGTCATTTTATTTAAATTTTCCAACATTTTTGCAAAATTCACATTTGCATAGTCAAATGTACAAAACACGTCTGGATTAATACAGTAGGAGGAGCCCTTATAAGAGATGGGGAGGGACAGGCAGTGAAGAGGACGATGTATCGCACTTTGTTAGTTTGAAATGTGGTTATGTCGAGACAAAACTAGCACGAGAAAGCAAGAGAGAGAGAGAAAGAAATAAAAACAGAGAGTGAGAGAAGCATGAAAGAGTGTCCTGATAGACTCAGCTAGGCTATTCATTACTCCCTGAACGCCAGCCAGTGTCAGTTATATTACTGCAAAGCCGTCCCTGACTGACGGCCACGAGTGGGGGGAGAAAAATGGCTGCAGAGTACTGCTCGATGCCCTGGGAGAAAACAAGGGAGGGGCTGTGATGGATGGCTGTGTTTGACCCAGGCGGAGTGGAAGGCATAGATGGGTCTCTTCCAGATGAGACAGGGAGTCGGCAGAGCGCCTGCCCCTCTGCCCAGAGCACCCAAGCCTTGTCAGGATGAGAGGCATCTCGCTAAGCGGCCTCTGTCAGTGCTTCTATCACTTGTGTCAAAACAGATGCTTTCCATATTCAATAGATAAAACTGGACCTCACGTGATGGGAATACAGAAGCACAGCTATAGCCATTCACTGACTTTGTGACAGGCCTGATGTCAGCATGAGGGCAGATACCCCCCCCATAGCAGTCTCCAACATCATGTATCAGACAGCTTTGGGATGATTTTATGCCCCATATGGCCTTGCATATACAGTAAAAAAAACAATCAGAGCAGTTAGATTTAGGTTCTCATCCTCAGTATGTGCTGTCTGCCGCTACCGTGTCAAACTGTGTGCTGTCTCCAAACTACTTCTAATCCAGGTATCTGTGTTCTGTTCATTTCTGGGACTTTTTCAATACTGGTCATCAAGACATGTGGCATCTGGCTGATGTCATTGAGGAGCCCATATCTTATTCTGATAACTCCAGTGCATGTGTTAATGAGAGAGAGATGCTATTTTTAATAGTTAAACTAAAACAATCAGAATTGTGTTTGCTGTAATGAAGTTAATGAAATTAAAATAAAGAAATATAATTTTTTTAATCAAAATCTAATATCTTATATTACTGAGATCTTATATCTAATTATTGTACACAAAGGTTGTGAACATATCCACATGTCTAGCAGCACAGGCTTGCAAACCAATAACAGCTGATAACTTTGGATGGATCAAATTCAGAACACATGAAAAAAGTGTGTATTGCGAGGTTCATTCATATACATATTTGCATTATTTTAGTGTAATTTATTTTTAAATACGTGTTGTGGTAAAAGCAAATTGTGTAAAAAGCATTAAGGGTGTGTTGTACTTCACAACATGTTCATTGTTAGCAAACTGTGGGTAAAAAAACATTGGGATATACTTCTAAAAGGTCTTTTCATTTACCTCTGCTGCCTGTGATGTAGGCTACACCCACGTTAAGTCACACATGTAATGTAGCTTACTTTCATAAATGGTTCCAATGTCAGAGTGCAATGGAATATTACTCATCTGTGTAATAGCCAACTACAATTTATCAATAGGAAAAATATTTAATGTATGGCCCCAGCTAAAATTCTTGAGGCTATGGGCAACAGTTTTTTTTTTTATCCCTCACTTTTCTATATTGTAATCTTGTTTTGACACCCAGACATAATGGCCTTCAAACCATCTCTCTCAAAACAGGTTAAAGGTCTTAATTTGACCTTTTCATCACTCAGTTGTGACACACGCTGGAGGCCCTCAGACATCAGGTGTGTGGTTAATGATATTTGTACCTCCAGGTCACACTGTAGGCGGGCTGATATGCAATGCAACCATGCAATATTGGTTAAAGAGTTGTTTGTTGGTTCCTGGGAACCACAAAGTGTCCAAAGGGTGTCAGGTAAACTTCATTAGCCTTCTAGTATTTTTCATTTCCACATAAAAAAACAACAACATATTATATCTTTGTATCTGACAAGATGTCAGATGGTAGGTGTACAATTCATAAGGGTACGATCTGTTAAAGAAACGGAACAACACGTGGATGTTGATCTTTGGCTCAACCGTTGAAAAGGATCCTGTTGAATGTGTGACGTAGACTATGCTGACGTCACGGGGTTGACGTTTGCGGAAGCAAGTCGTTGCTATTTAGCCTGTTAACCAAAACAGAAGGGATATTTTCCTATTAACATCTCCAAGAAATCGGACATTACTTCAGGTATCGCGTTGACTCTGTCCAGTAGACTTCCGGGTGGACTCTGTGGCTGTCAGACGACCGAGAAGTATCCAAACATCGACTAAGATGGAGGTAAATGTTCAGTGTCGAGGAGTTAGCTTTAGCCAGTCTGGCTCCATTTAGTAATGCACGTATAGCATAATATATATATATAATAATATAATGCTCTGCCGTTTGTAATACCGGCTCTTGGGGCTTTGAAACAGGGCTGTAAACACCAATTTAGCAGGCTAAGTTGTCCTTTTATATCCTGTTTACTCAGCGAACTTCATTCTAGATCTTTGCTATTTAAGTCAAATGCGCTGAATATCGATACGTACGTTACTTTGTAGAACATGATATTACTCTGAAGCATTCACAGCATTACTTTGATACAACCGGCATATATATTAACCACGACGACTAACCGTAGGGCTCCGATAGTTGTGTAAATGTTGACACAGGGGAAAGACGAACCTTTCTTAAAGCTGAAACATAAGTTAAAGTCTTTATACTTGGTCATATATATGTATGCCGGATTGAAAAGCGACTCCCAATAAAGCACAACAGCTTTTAAAACATGCTTTATCAACAATGTACTTTTGCCGACAAGCAGGGCAACATTAAATTTAGGATTTTTCAAAGGAAATACCGTTCTGGCTATAAGACCGGGTAGTCAATCTGTCAAAAAATAACAGGAAAAACAGGGCACACCTGCAGAGCTTTTAAATGTCCTTGTTGCAATCTGCACCTAGTGGGGTTTGTCACTTCTTCTTTTTCAATTCACTGAAACAGGACCCTGGTGGTTCTGGAGCAGATTCTGCATCTCCATCACCAGCAGGTGCAGCCAAGTCAAAGGTACTTTACAATCACAGGTTTCTCAAAGAGGCAAACCTGCCTAGATTTGTATAAACGTGATTAAGTGTTCGATATGTCTTTTGGTAAAGATTCATGTTTCTTTCTTTTCTTTTCATTCATTATATTGTATTCTCAGCTGGACACACTGTCCAAAGATGACCTCATCAAGTTTACAAAGAAGCAGATGGCTGTCATGCAGAAGATGAAGGGCAGATGTGCAGGTTAGCTTGAGTCTAAATGATGTAAAGGCTTGTTTGGCTCTGTGTACGTGCTGTATGTAAGTATGTGACATTATTTCCTTTTTCAGATCTGGAAAAAGAAGTTAAATCCCTCACACAGCAATCCAAAAACTATAACAACAGTTCAGATGACTCCCCTCTGATACAGGTTTGTTTGTACGCCAGAATTTCATCACGTGTCTGCTCTGCATGTTCCTCTGTTAACAAGCTCTGCTTCATTTTCCTTCCTGCATCATGTGGGTGTGTGTTCAATAGGAGCTGACTGAGAGGATGGATGCCTTACTACTGGAGAAAGCAGAAACTCAGCAAAGTCTTTCACTATCTCGTAAAGATCTAGTGAAGACTAAGCAGCAAGCCGAGGTAAAATACAACACAAATACTAAATGATGTGCAACACTGATTCATGTGCCAGTTTTACTGAATTCTACAGGGTTTCTCTGAGCACTCTGTGACCTTTGAGATTATTTCTGTGAATTGTTAAATCCATTGATTGATGGATGTCTCTTATAATACAGATTGCCGTAACAAAACTGTTATTTTTGCGCAGGGTGATCTGTTGGTGCTGCAAGGAGAGCTTGCCCGTGTAATAGAAGATCACCAGAGAAAGATCAAGAGCCTAGAGAGCAGCGTTGAGGAATCCAACAACAAACACCATGAAGAAGTGTCTTATTTCCAGAATTTGCTGAAAGAGCGAGAAGAAAGTGACAGGGAGAGGGAGAGTGAGAGAGAAAGTGAGAGGGAGCACCTGGCTGAACATGCCAGTGCAAAAGAAAGAGCCGAAGAGGTCCGCCTTTGCTTACAAGCTCAGCTGGAAACCCTTCGAGCTGAACTGGAAGCGACCCAAGAGCTGAAATCCCAGGAGATCGGCGAGCTGCAGGAGAGCCGCCAAAGGGAGTTGACGGAGACCCAGCAGGAGGTGGAGAACCTGAAGGAGGAGCTGGCTCAGAAGAGTCTGCAGCACGAAGACGAGATGAGGGCTCTGGAGGAGGACTGGGAAATCGAGAGGGAGCGTCTCCTGTTGCTCCACGAGGAGCTGACGGAGCAGCTCGCTCTCAAAGGTACAGCGGCACTTCGTTTAAACAAAGAGGCCAAAACAGAAGCCTAATCTCTATATTAGAAAATACTTTTCCAGCTAACGTTATCCTTATTTTTCCAGACAGCTTCCTGCAGGATGTGCAGGAGGAAGACGAGGACCCGGCCCGCGGTTCAGGGATTGCCAAAATGCTGGAGCTGTCTGCCTGCAGTCAGGGGGACTCCAGCTACGGCGATGGGGAGGAGACGGAGACTGGAAGACTGAAAGCAGCCATGGAAGAACTCCAATCCCAGAGCACCATGTTGCAGGATGAGCTCACCCTGCTCAGCAATGTGAAGAGTGAGCTCGAGGCAGAGCAGGAGAGGGCCAAGGAGGAGTTTCAGATAGAGAGAGAAGAGATGGAGTTCAAAATCAATGAGTTGCAGATGGGCCGGGAAAGTGTTCCCAGTGACCCGGCCGTAACGCTGGACCCTGACCAACAGGAAGTCCAAGGAGACTCTCAGCAGCAGAGTGAAGCCCACAAAGATGGAAGCGAATCAGCAATCAGTCCTGTGGACCAAAACCCTTTGAATCCAGAGGCGCTGAAGGCCCAGTGTGAGGCCCTGACCAGAGAAAGAGACTCTGCTGTGACCGAGTGTCAACACATGACAGACATAATACAAGGTGTGGAGACAGAACTGGGTGAGAAGATGGCAAATGTTGTTCTTCAGTACAAAGCCATGACGGAGCA
The DNA here is from genome assembly GCA_032191485.1 of Leptoclinus maculatus. Classification (NCBI taxonomy): domain Eukaryota; kingdom Metazoa; phylum Chordata; class Actinopteri; order Perciformes; family Stichaeidae; genus Leptoclinus; species Leptoclinus maculatus. The sequence goes on from JAVDOI010000018.1 coordinate 10,525,538, forward strand.
AGGTGCAATTACTGAACAGGAACTCCAAGACAAGATGGAACAGCTTAGTGAAGAGAGGGATGAACTGTTGGAGGAGAGAAACACTCTGATGAAGAACCTACAAGACCTGAGGCTGAAGCTTGAAGGTTTCGCAGGTGAGGACCAGAAGCTCCAGTCGTCTGTAGAGGAGCAAACGGCTTTGGCCTGTGAGCTGAAGCAATCTGTGGAGGAACTGACCCGGCAGAATGTGGAGATCCTCTCCCAACTGCAAGTGAAGGAAAACACGACTCAAGAACTGAAAGAGGTGGTCAACACTCTGACTGAAGAGCGGGACGAAATACGGTCCCAGCTTCAGCACAGAGGAGAGGAAATGCAACAGCTGAACAACGATAGGACAAAAGAAATCGAGAGGATGCTTCAGGAGAACGAGAAGGATTTGAAGAGCCTGGAAAAAGAGAGGGAGGATGAAGTGCAACACCTGAAAGAGGAGAGGGAGAAGATGGAGGAGAGCCTGAGAGAGGAGGTGGAAAGACGACAGGAGACGGTTTCTGCTTTAGAGCTGACTATCAAAGACCTCTCCACAGAGAAGGCCGACCTCCAACAACAGTATGAAGAGGCATCTTCTGGGCTTTCCAAAGCTCAGGAAACAAGGGAGCTTTTGGGCTCCGAGCTGGCAGCCCTGGAGGCTCGGCTAGAGCAGGAGACGTCTGAAAAGAATCACCTGGAGGCGAAGTTGAATTCGCTGGCAGAGGAGGGAGATCGGGCCCGCACCACCATCACAGCCCTGGAGGAAAATCATTCTGACGTGCTCAAAACCTCCACAGAGGAAGTTGAGGAGCTCCGAGCACGCGTGGAGGAGCTGGAGAAGGAGAAGGTGCTGCAGAGGAGTAGTCTGGAGGAGTCTCAAGGGGTGATGGGATTAGAGGAGGTGGTGAAGGAGCTCCAGGCTCGTATCGCAGACCTGGAACAGGAGAGGAGCATGTCGAGGAACAACCTGGAGGAGGTGGTGAAGGATACCGAAGGGCTGCAGAAAGACCTGGAGGATATGAAGTCCGTCAATGAGAAGGTTAATGTGGAGAACCAGAGACTGCAGGCTCACATTTCTCAGATGACTCCAGAGGAAGAAGAAAAGGAGGAAAGGGAAATGGAGAAGGAGGCGAGAGAGCTCAAAGACCAGCTGACAGAGAAGGACTCCCTCATATCTCAGTTGAGGAGCGAAATTGCTGCTCTGCAGGTGAGGGAACAACACTTTGTAGTCCACAAGAAATGGGAATTCGACCTGATTATAGTCACTGATCATAAGTATTCTAAATAATGAATTGTGATCGACCATATTTTGCTTTAACTGGCTAATCAGACATGATCAAGAAGCCACAATAATCGATCAGATGCATGACTGCTGTCTGTAAAGATGGTGACTTAAAAGTTATATAGTAAAATATTTAACATGTGCAGGTGACAGCTTGACAAGTTTTCCTTCATTTTTGACATGCATGTCTAGAAGGCTGTCTGAATTTTATTGACAAAATAATAAAGAAATGCAATGTTTTCTTTTAGCTCTAGAAATACTGCTGTTGTTATTTTCTGTCACTCGGAGGAGGGTTGGGCTTATCCACTCGACCTGAAATCCAATTCTGGAGCAAAAAAAATAAAATGCATGCCAATTTTTGGGGAACATTTCTCTCATGGAAATGATGATGATGTTTGAGCAAAAAAATTTGACGTCAGCAGCTTCAAACCTAAAAAAAAAAAACAATACTTCCTTTAAAAACAATAAACAATCCTGTGTAATTGGAGTGTTTTTTCTTCTTCTGATGTTTTCTCTCTCAGGAGTCTGCTGCTCAGTCGGCTTCCTCTGAGGAAAATGCAGCCAGTGAGATCACAAAGAAAATAGGTGACACTTGTTATTATTTTACTAAATATATGGTCTTTCAAAAGCATAAATTATACATTCTGAATGTTACTCAGACCTTGTAACTGCTGCTCCCCTCAGCTCTCCTGGAGAAAGGACACAAAGAAAAAGATGAGAAGATGAACAAAATCAAGGCTGTGGCCATCAAAGCAAAGAAGGAGCTGGAAACCAGTAAGAAAGAGGTAGAGTAAATGTTGCTGTTCTATATTTAACAACATGAATATGGCGTTTGAGTTTAACATTGGTACAGTGTTTCCTGCAGGTTATACTTTTCCCCCCTCTGTGCTTACATGGCTGAATCCACGATTTATTAGATTTATCTTCCAGGTTGCATCCCTCAAGCAAGAAGTAGAATCACTGAGAGCAGAGAGGGAGAAAGTGAACAGCTCCATGAAAGATATCATCCATGGTGCTGAAGGCTACAAGGTAAGTGACTATGTGGGACAGAAGAACTACCAGAATATCCTGCTTATATTCTGTAATAGTATCCGACACTAAAAGTTACTTCCACAAAGACAGTGATTGTTTTCTTTAAAGGAGAAGTCCAACATGAACTGACCCGAAATAAAACTGACTGTTTGTGATCGTTAAACATTTGATTCATTGTATGCGTTCCTAATATATGCTAATTGGCAAGTGGGAGCATGCTTGCTTTGAAAATGGCATTTTTTCCCCCCGATTTCCCTCGCAGAGGTCTCCATAAGCAGCCCCCAGACGGCACTGTGCTTTACGACTGTGTCTCCATTAGAGAGGAAACCGGTCTGTTGTGTCTAATGAGAGTTTTGTCCCACATAACTCCGACGTAAACGCGGCTCATATCTGAGATGCGGTGTTTACCTTCACTGAGCTGTCCACTAATGAATGAGTGTGTGTGTGTTTGTGTAGAATATGCAGATAGATTACGACAGCCAGACAGAGCAGCTGGATAAGGAGAGAGAGAAGGTGGTGGAGGCGGAGAGACAGATCGCTGAGCTGACCAAACGACTCAGCAGTGCTGTCACACAGGTAACGCAAAAACAAACACTCAATCACACACACCTGAACATTACTACTAACAAATACACAAAACTGCTCTCACCCTCCAGTAAATCTACGCAGCAGCGCCGCTTCGTCCAGCAATAGATCTGTCCAATGCTTCTCTCTTAACTCAGTTTCCATCTGATTTACAGTGAGTCGTTTTAGCCAGCGACACTTTACCCAGCCACAAATAGCCCATCGGATGTGACTGGGTGAGCTGGGGAGAAATTTAGTTTTTATATATATATATATATGCTCTCCCCAAGCTCATAACTGTCGCTTTCCAATGAGAGAACAACAGGCAGGTAAATGGAGCGGACTATAGCTTCCATCTGCTCTGTGCTAGAGCAACACAGTTCTCCGAGACACAGGTTTATACTTGTGTGCACTCATGGGTCTCAGGGGGGGGGCGCAGGCAGACTGAGAGCTAGTCAGGGATCTAAGAGTACGTCTGGACATCTCTGTTTACCGATCATAGCTTCGGTGTTTGGCTGACAGATGAGGGGAGGTAGCTGCTGCTGCTGGTTCAGTGTTCCTTGCAGAGAAATCCCTCAGAGCCTGGCGCTGTCAGATCTGCATGAATGACTCCAGAATGTGTCACGTTGTGTTCATGCCGTTGTGGTGCATTTGCCCACATGTGCATTTTCAGGTGAAAGCCTTGAATCTGAAATAAGCAGAACGGCAAATGAGAATATTCTCAACTCATCCGAGTCAAAACCGTGACCCCTTGTTTCATCGAAACAAATTATCATCGAATCACTTTCTCTCTATTTTCTCTTCCTGAGAAGTCGCCATCTTGGAGGTTTAACCTGACAGGGGAGATAACATGAACTGTTTTTACAGACGGAGACACTTAGCAGTGAGAAGGAGAACCTGCTGGCCTGTATGGAGACGACCAGGAGCACAGTGAGGCAGCTGGAAGCTCAAAACCAGGAGCTGCAAAGACAGTCAACCGGTCTGGACAGAGACCTGCTGACTGAGAGATCCATGAAAGAACAGAAGATGAAGGTAGAAATAAGGAGAGATGGATACTCTGTGTTAACACCAGCCTCTGTTCTTTAGTATTAAATAGTAGTAAATATTTAGTATTTTGATCTTATAATAGAGCCACATGGTTCAAAGGATTTTACAAATACTGACTAACTAAAAAAAGTCGTATGACCTACACTGCTGTACGTTTATAAAGGTTGATATAATTATATGAAATCACGGTACCTACACACTGAAAACCCTTTTTTTTTTTTTTTTTTTTTTTTTTTTTACGTGTGTATGCATGTGTGTGTTTGCTTGCTTCTCCAGGACTTGTCATCTGCAACGAAGGAGGTAGAAGAGCTGTCAGCCCAGCTCCGCAAGCAGCAGCAAAAGTCTCAGCAGACTGCCCAGGAGCTGGAGCAGCTACGCAAGGTACACACACACACACACACACACACACACACACACACACGCACACGCACACGCACACGCACACGCACACACGCACACACACTCACACACAGCTTCTCGGACACTAGTGTCTCTGAGGGCATGTCCAGTCAAGCGACTGGACTGGTGATGGCCGGCCTGCAGCTACAGCAGCACCTTTCAGAGAGAAAGAGAGCAAATGTAGCCCACAGCACGGAGTCTGCTGTTTGGTTTCCATTAGTGGAGTACAGCAGTATACGTGGAGGTCTGACTTCATGTCATGTGTCCACATTGGTAGTACAGCCCAACAGACACAGTATTTGTGACGTTGATACCGATAATCAAAAAACAACTGGGTGCTGTCTATTGTTTTGGCAAAGATCCCATAAAGTTTGTTATTAAAGAGTATTGATAATAAGTATATATCCTGTGTATACTTAGGAAGTATGTTTAAGATGAGCATTATTATTATTAAAGATAATAATAACCGTAAATATACATGATAATAGTAATTAGTAAACTACATTGGAATTAAATGAGAAATACAACAAAGAAATGTATATGTGTCTTTAAATTTGAATTTAGGGATTTTAAATGACTGTGAGAACTACTGCAGTCCCCTTAAGGTTCTCAAAAGTCACATTCACAGATAAAGAAATCTCTTGAAAGACTATTTTATTGTCATATCCGTGTCTTTTATTTAAGACTATCTTTAAGTAGGACAACTGCTGATTTTAAACTTGATTTGGCTCTGTAAATCATTATTTTAAGTCTTAAATCATCAATACAGTGATGGATGAAGATGAAGTCAGTTGTTGAACAGGAGTTTTCATTCTAAACTAGCTGAAGGTTTGAGAGAAGGACCTGACTGAAGAGAGATCAGGTTTTAGCTTTGCTCGCTGTAATGATGCAGTGCATTGGCTCTGCCTCTAGGAGGCGCAGCAGAGCTCTCTGCTGGACATGGAGATGGCCGACTACGAACGCCTGGTGAAAGAGCTCAATGCCAAACTCTTGGATAGAGAGGAGTGTGCTGAGGAGTCAAAGGCCCAGATAAACACCCTGACCCAGAAGGAGGACTCACTCAAACAGGAAATCGGTGCGTATGAGTCGCTAAGATCGGTCAGACCCACTACCTTTGTGGTATTCACCAGTTCTACATTAAATATGCCATCAAACAAACTGCATCAGAGCCATCGCACCACAGAGGGCTGACACTCACCAGCCCAAACAGAATTTCTAATAAAAGAATGCACAATGTACTCTAGGTCCTTTTTGATATTGACAAAGTAATAAATACTGCAGGTCTAATGTTAGTGCACAGTTTTAGGAACTCCAGTCCACGTTCGCTGATGGTAAACATTTATTATCCCGGCAGAGCTGTAATGATTTACTGTCTACGTGTAGCTGCAGGGCCCTCTGTTTTGTGCCATTTTTCGGCCTCTCTCCTTGTTTCTCTGCACTGTCGAGCTGTGTAATAAATGAAAATGCTGAAAAACAATCTCAGGACACTATGTTTTTCACCTAAAATGTTTATTTTGTCTGTGTGCACATCTGCCTGTGTGCATGTGTGTTTGTCTCTCCAGAGGCTTTGAAGTCCCAGCTGGACCAGGGGGAGGAGAAAACCTCCAAGATGAAACAGCTGCTGGTGAAGACCAAGAAGGACTTGGCTGATGCCAAGATGCAGGTCTGTTTCTGCGTGCGTGTGCGTGTGTGTGTGTGTGTGTGTGTGTGTGTGTGTGTGTGTGTGTGTGTGTGTCCCACAGGATTTCTTGTTACTGTGTGTGACATTCCTGCCTGATGAATGTAAATAGTGTTATGCAACCATGTGTGGGCATGATTGTTGGGGAGGCCTTGAAGATGTTGGGACTAGTTAATGTGTTGCCGTGTTTGTTTATATGGGTATATGCGTCTAAATTTGTGTGTGTGTGTGTGTGCGCGTGTGTGTGTGTGTGTGTGTGTGTGTGTGTGTGTGTGCATACATGCAGGAAAGCTCCCTCATGATGGTGCAGGCCTCTCTGAAAGGAGAGCTGGAGGCTAATCAACAGCAGCTAGAAAACTCCAAGGTAAACACAGCCGGATTTCCGAGAAAACTTCTCTCAGCTATCTCTTTTGATAAAATATCTAGTTTAATAAATCAACATTGTCAAACGATAAAGTCTGTGTGTGTGTTTGTGCGTTGAGATCGAGGTGAGCGAGCTCACGGGCGAGCGACATCGTCTGCAGGAGCAGCTGAGGTCTGCGTTGGAACAGCAACAGAGAACCAACAGCTCCCTGCAGCAACGCATCAACAGCCTGCAGCAGGAGAGAGATACTGCTAAGGTACACACACACACACACACACACACACAGTACTTAGAGAGAACGGCGATATATAGGGCTGCAAAAAAAGTTTTTTTTTATTGATTTCCGGTGAAATGACTAATCGATTAATCAGCTTCTTGTTTTTGCACCACTGAGATGTGAATGCAATCTTTTGGCTTTAGAGAATGGGGTTGAAAAACACCCCCAACATGTACTATCTATCTGCAAATGTGGAACCAGCCAAGAAGCATTGAGCAAGCTGTTCATATGCTTGTCTTGTTTTTTCTGACATCTGTATCTACTGCTACTCTGTGTGAAGGCCACATTCCCCCACCATCCTCAAGAGATTTTCTAACTAATGGGGGGGCCATAGTTTGTGGTGCTGTTATTATGTCATTTACACTGAGAGGTGTTTATTTATTTAATATCTTGTCCACCACATTATTATTATCAGTGAGAATCTATATAAGAGCTGGCTAAGTGGCTACAGGGCTTTAAATGATGTGACCACAGTAGAGTTAAACTCTAGTATTCTCCTTTAATTGTCCAACAGAAGTGACCGCCACAAATCTGCTCACCTGTCACAGTCCGTCAAACTCTATTGCAGTTTTATTTAATTGCGCAAAAGTGCTTTTAGAATCTCCAGTGGACGTGTGGTGTGCTGCGTTATTTACTGCACGTCTTTGTGCTGATTCCAGGCTGAGCTCATGGCAACATCTGGCGAGTTTGACGGCTACAAGGTGCGAGTCCACAATGTGCTCAAACAGCAGAAGAGTAAAACCACCGCCCAGAGCGAAGGAGACTCCAAATTAAAGAGGTAAGGACGACACCTGTATGACGATTATGCATGAAGATGCAGGGTTGCAACCAGAAACCAGTAAACATATCACATGGGGAAGAATTTAGATGTTTTTGTGATTAAATTGCAGCTGCTCAATGGATCATGTTTACTATGCGTCAGTCAACATTGTCGGAGTGGTGTGAACATAATGAATATGTGGTGTGTCTGGCAGGGAGCAGTTGTCCTCCCAGGTAGAACAGCTGAGGTCCAGGCTGGCAGAGAGCCAGCAGAGCCTCCAGAGCAGCACGGCCGAGCTGCAGCAGCTCCAGACTGAGCACGACACTCTGCAGGAGAGACACAACAAAATCCTGCAGGATACCGTCAGCAAGGAGGCCGAGCTCCGCGATAGGTGAGCTGCCTTGTCCCTCGTTTACAAAACGACCAAGTTGATATATTATATGTTCTCTCACACTCCCGATATGCATCCTAACATTTCTCTCGTATCACATTCCTACCGATTCTCACTCTGCGTCCTCCTCCAGGCTGCTGTCGGTGCAGTCGGAGAACGTGGCTCTGAGGTCGGACGTGTCCCAGGCTCAGGCTGACCTGTCTTCCCAGCTCGAGGCCCAGCGCCACGCCTACAGGGAGCAGCTGAGGAAGCTGCAGGATGACCACCGGGCCACCGTGGAGACCCTGCAGGGCCAGCTCACCTGCGTCGAGGAGCAACTCTTCCGCCTGCAGAGCCAGAACAGTAAGCATAAAAACAACTTGATCTATTTAAATACATCAGGCAATAAGTACCTGATTGGAAACGGGTGAGGTAACAAATGTTCCTATTATATTATGAGGCAGAATGATCCAATAAGTGAATACTACTATAGTATTCTGCAGTAATGCGCTGCATGAATGGTATCATATGAAGAGATCCATCAAAGCATCTGCAGGTGTTAAGAGCACTGAAGTTTCTGTCTCTCTATCAGAGGAATGATGGGAGAGAGCACGGAGGAAAGGGCGTGTTGGTGTGTTTATCGGTAGAGCAGCACTGGAAGCTCATTCATCACCTCCCACACAGCTGCCCTCTGCAGTCAAACAGCAAATACACACATTGACTAGGAAAGAGTGTGTTTCTTCTCTGTCACTCCAGCATAGCCAGGTGTTGGCGGACCTCGTCAGCTCCGTTCCCGCCTCTCAGTGTGGCGAACAGCTCACTGTGGCATCTGGAGAGACTCATCATTAGCGGCTCGCACATGCGCACCAGGATTAACCTGATACATGGGGGGGGGGGGCAATGTTAGCCTTTACTGGAAGTCGTGCTTCAACCTCTGTATTTGCATTTAATGGCAGTTAAAATGCAGAAGGGTTCAATACCAGTGTGTTTATTGGTGGGCCACACAACTGCTGGCCCCTGGACCATTTTTACTGGCCTCATATTATTTTTTTAATGAAATAAATAACAACAGTAAAATGTATCTATATTCATCGTTTTGTCCCGTTTACTCTTTAATCAATCCTATACATCAGAACATAAACACAAATTACAAATACTGGTTCCAGTTCCAGAAACTGTGCTCAGTATTTGGGTCCAGGAAATTCATTCTACTATAAATTGTTGTCTTTTATCCCCCTCATAGCTTTTACCACTACAGGTTGATTTATCATGAGTCTGTCCTCCTGAGTGTTGAGCCTATAACAGATTTAATTAATTACATCTGTGCTCATACTTTGACAAGGAGTGTTGAGTCAGGGGAAGGATCAGAAGTAGCAACATTACGCAGACGCAGTATTATAGGCCAAAGATGTTTTTCTGAACCCTGATCAGGCTACAAAATCTGATCAAACTCCAACGCATTTACACAAACAAAAAGATGTACGCATGTAGCACTTCAGCGTCTCACTCTGCTGCACGTGGAGAGGAGGTAAGAGTAGCAGACTGGAGGTGTGAAGCTGAGGGGAGGTTTAGAGTCTGGTCTGTTGGTTCAGTTTCAGCTCCATTAATCATAATCTTCTCTTTTGTCCACCAACTCCCTCAAGAGCCTCACCCTTCTTTCTCTCCCTTCTACTCACACTTGTCGTCGTTGTTTATGCCAACTGAAGATCTGGTTAACACCAATGTGTCTGGTGCCCCCTCATGTCGCAATGAAGTAGGACACTGACTAGCAATTTGGTGTTAAATTAAGCAGGGGTTGTGTTTAGTGTGGTTACAGATTGATCCTCAGCACAGAGTTCAGAGGTGCTCTTTGACAATAGGCATCCAAAAAATATTTATTTCTGTATTTTAAACCCTTATTTATTTAGCTTTTGCACCGTTCACACTGGTGAACATCAGGCAGCAAAAAATGAAGACAATTTTTGTGTTCAACGTAACAAAAAGTCATAGTTGAAACTTTTCAATTAAAGATAACCTTTGATTTCATCCTAGTTTATGCAACCCACCCTTTATTAAATTATGAATATTTTTAAATGTATTTTTGTGTTGTTTTACCTCGTTCTCTGCTTTTGAATATGCTTGTATTCACCTGCCAAACAATGAATAACTTCTCTCAACCTTTACACACTTTCAGGTTCAGTGGCGGTCCAGTCCGGCCGTAAGTCCCTGTCATTGGACCCCCAGCGCAGAAACACAGACCACAACACGGCAGGTCTGGGAATAATGGCCCTCAGCGACCTCCAGTCTATGGCCAGAGAGGAGGGCGAGGGCATGGAGACCACCGAGACCGAGAGCCCGGCCCCTGCTCTGTCGCCCCTGCCCTCTCTGGAGCAGCTGCTCATGTCCCCGGACCCTAAACAAGGTGCGTTTGAAACAGGAGGGGCCCCTTGTAACAGTTATTCAGTTTGTAAAAGCAACGTGCACAGAACTCTGCATATTTAATCAAAGACAAATGCTGAACACTCATCCTGTCACCGTCTTTGTATGGGTCAAGGAATGGTAATTTGTAAGCAAGTAAAAAATTCTACTTCACCATAGACTGGAGGGATTGTTATTCATTTATGAATGTCTTTTGAAGATCATTAAAAACCCACGTTTTCAAGCAACCTTCTGCATTGATGAAAGTTATTTATTTTCTGACTGTGACTCATGCTATGTAAATCAGCTTCTCTGCCCATGACTTTCTAAAACTGTGATCTTAAACGTGTGTCTTTGGTTTGGTCCCTATAGAGCCTTTTGTGTGGACGGTGGAGCCTACCAAACAAGAGCTAAGTGTGAAGCTGAGCACAGCCACGCGCAGTATGGAGCACATGAACAGCCTCCTGCATGAAACTGAGGCCACCAATGCTGTTCTCATGGAGCAGATCACCGTATGTATACGCACACAAGTAGACAAACAGTCAGAAAACGCAGACGTTTTTCATTTTAATTCCACTGCATATTTATTCAAACTGTTATCTGTTGCTTCAGTGATACAATTTAAAATTACGTATTGTTAATTCTAAGTGATTTTAAATATGAAAGTCAATTTTATTTATATACAATGTCACAAATTTGCCTCATGGGGCTTTAGAATCTGTGCAGCATACGACACCCTCTGTCTTTGGACCCTTGCTGCAAATAAGGAAAAATTCTCCCCAAAAAATAACTTTTAATGGTGGAAATAAATGGAAGAAACCTCAGGTGTCCCTCTCCCAGGATGGACAGATGTGCCACAGATGTGTGTACAGAATAACCAACATAATGGAGACAATACATATGACAGAAACTAAACATATATTGTGAACATGTATGAAAAGATGGATCCGGGAGGATGTTTGATCTCTTAGATTTTATTTAATTGAGAGATAATGAAACAGAATCTGACGTATTTGTTTGGCAGCCATGTAAAGAACACAACCAGTGTTCTATTAATGTTTGGTGTCCGATACAGTTTTCGCAACAGAGTCACAGTAACAAGAACTTAAACTGGCCGGTAAGCACCAACAGTGATGTCAAACAGCCTCGCGTTGTTCACAGTCCCCTCCTTGTCCAGAAGAAAGTAGAACTTGTGTCCTTTGACCCTGAGCGGGATGAACGAGGGGGACTCGTGTCTGTGAGCGTGACAGGCCACCTGGGACAGAGGGACTGTTATTCTCCGGCCCCGGTCTGGTCCCAGAAGCGACTGCGTGGAGACCGTCACCATCCTCCCACCTTGATGTAAAACCACCCGGCTGACGGAGCGCCTGCAGAACAGGAGCCCGAGCCCGACGATCCCCGCTCCTATGCTCAGGCATCCCAGCGTGAAGCCGTACCTCCAGGCGCTTGACCCCAGGTTCATCTCAACACTCCACATCCCGGCGAGTCCGGTGGTGGTGGTGGTGGAGGAGGACGTCCTGGCTTTCAATTTCTCAGTAGCGCCCCCTGTGTCTCTGAGCCCAGTGTAAGCGAAGTGGCCCAGGTACGTCCAGAAGAGAAACTGTCCGCCGCAGAAGACCGAGAGGAGCCGGAAGAAGCGGGTCCTGTCATGCTCGAACAGGGCGACGTCTCTGGAGGGCTGCGCGGAGGAGCAGAGGCGGACAGCCGGTTGTCTGTGAGCGACACCGCGGCGGTTTCTGTGGACGAATATCTGCTGAATATTAACGAGTCGAACCTGTTTGGAGTAATACTCCAGGGCCCTGCAAAGCAATCGCTCTAAACCCATCTTTCACGAGAATAAATTACTTTAATTCTCCCACAACTATTTCACCAGAAAGCTTTTAGTAAATGTTCAGGAATCGCGTTTCAACGCTTCTCTCCCAACGCACCAGACAGCAGCAGCAGCTCAGAGGGCGCCGCCATACTTGTTATGTGTGACGTTAGGTTACGGGAAGTAGCGCGGACCAAAATTAATTTCCGCGCGTGTGCGTAATGCGCGCGTAATAATCGAGATTTGCAAACCAACACAACACATTCGTATATTGGCTATGTTTTTATTATTGAAAGCTAATTTTGTAACCTAATAATAAGGTAACTCTGTATACTAAGTAAATGTTGCTTGCTATTTAATGGTAAATACACTTTATTGGCCTTTAATTTATCAGACGATATATATCGTATCCTACTTGTTTCCTGTTAAAATGTTGAGTTTTTCTTTTCATGGTATTTGTTTTCTTCAACTTGCCAGCCATCGGTTGCTCATCTATTGACCAAATTATAAATCTTGTCCACGCTAGTGAGAGATCTATTGTGTAGGTTGGTATGCAGATTCTGGGAAGCTGATAATATTCAATGCAGGGACGATGCCGACACCTATGCCTTTAATATTTAACGTTGCCGATATGTTCTACCTGCCTCTGTAGTTGCTGAAGAGTGAAGTGCGTCGTCTGGAACGAAACCAGGAGAGGGAGAAGAGCGTGGCCAACCTGGAGTATCTGAAGAACGTCCTGCTGCAGTTCATCTTCCTGCAATCTGGCAGCGAGAGGCAGGCGCTGCTGCCCGTCATTCACACAATGCTGCAGCTCAGTCCAGAGGAGAAAAGCAAACTGGCGGCCATTGCACAAGGTACGGTCGAAGTGGACAGGTTTTATAAATGCACACACAAATGGTCTGTTAATCATGATTTTACACACACACACCTATTGTGCTGCAGGATATACTGTCAATGTCTCTGTCGTTTCTAATCAGGTGTTCTTTGATCTCCTTTGTGCAGGTGAGGAAGAGGGGTCCGGTTCTCGGGGCTCAGGCTGGAGCTCCTATCTTCACAGCTGGTCTGGGATCAGATAGACTCGATGATCCACCAACCCAACACAAACACTAGGAGCACAGTGCTCCGATGTTACCGGGCCATTTTCTGTGAAAACGCGTACTCAGCACTGATGCCGCACATTCGAAATTAGTGGCAAAAGTTGGAGGTTAACTGGGGCATTTGCTAAATTTAAGGCACACCATAGAAGGGACCAAGGAATGTATCGGAGAAGAATGAGGAAGTGTGTGGTCACTTGACATTAATATTGATTTGAATTTGCGGTGCAATAGTTACATTAGTCTCCTACCAATTAAAGTTAACTGTGACACATTCCTGTCTTCCTCACTCTTACTTTTGATACATGTTATAACAATAGTTACTGGACATTTCTTGAAGGGAAGCTCAAACGGCATTATAAGACATCATTAGCACTATGGAAAACATTGTGTAACGTGCATGATGTGCACACATCATGGTAATAACTAATAGCATGAAATAACTTGAATATCATTTTCAGATCTTTGATTACTTTCCAAGATTTTTCTTGCACTTCTATTGGGCTTGTCCTGTGTAGCACAGTATGGTATACTGGAGTTTTAGCATATTTGGTACAAACCGTATATGCTTTTAACAATATTTAAGGGCATGATTCAAGTTTTTTTTAATATGCCTTACTACCTTAGAGGCAGGCTTTCCCTTGCGCAATACATCCCAGTAAACATTCAATTGTGTACACGTTGCCTGGATTCATCACATCCTGTAGTGATGGTTGGTTTGAGATTTTGTTCTGGTTACTGTGCAGGTAGTTGTTGTTGTGTGTTGTGGTTGTTGTTATTATTTAATGTTAAATTTATGATTTCAATGGTTCAATCTATTTTGGGAATACTTTGTGGTTTTGTCAGTTGTTGTGCTGCTGTAATCGCCGAAGATGAAAGATTTGTTGAAACTTCATCTGCAAGATAATTCTGCACCAAAGCCCCCCCCCCCCCCCACACTCTGATATTACGCTGCTCAAGTCCTACCGACGATGAAGATAACTGGCCTGTTCATTTTCTCATTCCAGTGGCAGCTTTTTTTCTGTGATTCCTTCAGCATAAGTGAATGTAATTTTATTGAAGGCTTTTATATTTATCAGGGTTAATGTCAGGAGGAGCTATGAGAGATTAACTTAAATTAAGGAATTGGATATGTATAAAAATGAATGAGCATTTATAGGATGTTAACCTGACGGTTCTTGTTTTCTTTTCTGGTTGTTTCCGGCTGTAAACTAAAATAAAGTTAACATGGATGAAAATGTTTCCGATTACTTTCATTATAATGCATTTTGATATGAAACTTTGCATCTGCAGTTCATTATATAAAATCAGTCACAATTTATTTCAGCAAGAGGATTTATGTATGCTAAAGCACTTGAAGCATACCTGTTTTACAGATATTTAACCAGATAAAGTGAGTCAGGATGAACACGCATGCAATGAAGAAGGACTGTAAGATCACCATTAAAGCCTCATTTTGTTTGCAGAGTGAAACGATGCTTCCATGCAGGTATGCATTGATTGTCTCGCTATGAAAGTCCTCATCCCTCTTGGAGGAGGAAGGGGGGTGTAGGGGCATTCCTTTTAAGGAAATATATGTGGTTTCTAGTGTCATGACGCAGTCGGGGGAGGAAACTACAAATAGTAGCTACTGCATGCCACTGGGGAGTAAAGAAAAACAAGCTTTATCTGCTGTTAAGGAGGAGCAGCACTATCATTAAAACCTCGCTGAATGTGATGCATTTCTGATATTTTTCGCTATTCATTTGATCACCTTTTATTATCTTCTTATTTTGCAGAACCTTGCAGAGTAGTAGTGTGGTAATTCTTTCTATCAAAAGTGAGGTTCTTGGTATGGGACTGGTTTCTTCACGTCACCCGCTCGCCATGTTGAACTTTTGTGGTTTCCGGTGGCCAGAAAAATGAAAAGTCAGACTTTCCATATATTCTGAATTGATGCTTCATGTGTAGAGGAAATTATTAAAAAACACTACACAGTTTGCTGGAGCAGCAGTCAGCATCAATCTATTAACTAGAAGGCTGCACGTCTGATCTGTTATGACACAAACATACTGTGCACGGAGTTCGCTGGACGGGTGTTGCCGTTTTCTAGCCGTAAAACAGAAGATTGTGATTCTCTAGCGGTGGCCCGCAGACTGAATGAGAAGCTACCGTAGGTACAAAGAAAAACAGTCAACGAGCGCGGTGGCCTTCAAAATAAAAGCACCAATTATTTTAGTGTGCGTTATTGTGCTTTTACTACCATGGCTAGCCTATTGGTAGAATCACTTCTATGTTATCATAGTTGTTTTTTTAATTAAATATACACATGTTGCATATTAGATTAAAGTGCATTTGTGCAAATCTGCTGACAGCTTGCTGAACAAAACCAAAACAAGAATTATTATATGGCATTATCTAAACACTACAATTATTTAAAGATATTGTGCTAGTAATAGGCACAACTTTTCAACATCACTTTTTTCTTTAAAATCAATTTTTTTAATCTTTATGTTCTTTATACTTATTTATTATTTATATTTTTTAGATATATTTGTAATGGAATCATTACATATAATGTATATGGAAGCCCATTCCTGCCAGCAAAAAAATAAAAAAAGATCACAAAAAAAAAATAAAAAAAAAAATAAGATCACTAAAAAAAAATAAAAAATAAATAGTAACTTAATAAAGAAAAAAAAAATGTAATTCACCAAAAAAATCCACCCACAAAATAAATAATAATAATTCTAATAATTTTAAATTTTTTTTTATTTTCCTTTTTTTACCAGCAAAAAAAAAAAAAAAACTTTTGGTGCATCCATCTGTAACCATAACACTGACCAGATTTTTCCAGTTGCTATAGAAAGTCGAAATTATGAGATACTTTAACACAACAGTCATAGAAGCAGCTATGACATATGAATGGATTGTGAGTACATTGAAGACAAAAATGAAAAATGAAGGTATCAAACACTGCAAAGTAGTAATGCGTGTTTGATACCTTCATTTTTTTGCATTAAATCATTCTGGGATGTTTGCTGAAATTGATTGGATGTGGCACAGCCCTACCAAGAAAATGTTCCACCAGCCGCCACTGGCTGCTTCTATGACTGTTGTGTTAAAGTATCTCATAATTTCGACTTTCTATAGCAACTGGAAAAATCTGGTCAGTGTTATGGTTACAGATGGATGCACATGAAATACAGATGATGTTTCACATGGATTGTACTGAGCAAACGCACCCTTGAAGCTCTGGAGTTTAAAGAATTAAACCAATGTGGCTGAGGTGGCGACCAATAAACTATGGAAGCCCATTCACGCCAGCAAAAAAAAAAAAAATAAGTTCACCAAAAAAAAAAAAAAAATGAATTCACAAAAAAAATAATAATAATAATTAATTCACAAAAAAAAAAATATATTTATATATATATATATTTTTTTTTAACTTTTTCTCTGTCAGCAAAAAAAAAAACGCCACGTTTTAAAGAAGTCTTCAATGTACTCACAATCCATTCATATGTCATAGCTGCTTCTATGACTGTTGTGTTAAAGTATCTCATAATTTCGACTTTCTATAGCAACTGGAAAAATCTGGTCAGTGTTATGGTTACAGATGGATGCACCAAAAGTTTTTTTTTTTTTTGCTGGTGGAAAAAAAGTAAAATAAAAAAAATTAAAAATTATTATAATTATTATTATTCATTTTGTGGGTGGATTTTTTTTCTTTTTTTTTGTGAATTACATTTTTTATTTTTTTTTTTAAGTTACTATTTATTTTTTTGTGATCTTATTTTTAATTTTTTTTTTTTTTAGTGATCTTTTTTTTTGCTTGCGGGAATGGGCTTCCATAAATGTATCATACAGATTAATACAAATAATTTATATTGTTTATTTTTTGTTAGTATTTGAAATTATTTCAGTTTTTTATCTTATTTGAAATTAAATGGATAGTTTGACTCTTTATGAGACACTTTCAAGAGCTTTTACATTGAAAGTCTTAAGCGGAAGTGGTAACTGCCTTTGCGTCTGCGTTGAGGGTGGTTTAACAGAGGCGAGGCCCGTCTTCGCCATTCTGTTTCAGCAGCGTTACATCCCTGACTGTACAACATCTGGACATCAGCTCCTGAAGCCAGACAACACTAGTCCGGTCCCGGGAGAGAGCGGAGCGATGCTCGGCGTTACTGAAATGACTAACGGGTAAGTGAGGAGTTCGTAATTGTTTCCCTAAAAAGACACATTTGCCTGATAAATTGGGAAGTTGACAGTTTTCTCGCTGGATGAAAAAAAAAAAAGTTGTCAGCCCCGGTTTGTTCCATTCTCTCATGGGCTAGGAGAACTCTTGTTTAGTCACGATTAACCCATTTAAACATCATAAAATAGCTTTTATCACGGAAAGTTAAAGTTATATTAGCTACACACTGAGTACGTGAAGCTAGCTAATGTAGCTCAGTTACTTTAATGTTGTATACAATCTCAACTTGGTCTCTTAAACTGCTCACTAGCGCCCTCTGCCGTGTTACAGGGGGAAGCTTTTAGCCGGCGCACCGTTGAGTTTATATTTAAGACCTGTTTCCTAATGCACGTATGGAAGTATGGAAGTATGGAAGCCCAATTCAGACAGCAAAAAAAGAAAAAATCACACCAAAAAAATACAAGAACATTTAAAAAAGAAAAACATTTAAATTTTTTAATTTACAAAAAAAAGAGAAATTATGAGATAGAAAGTCTGTTTTATTCTTTCTAAACCAGATCTGTTGAAGTATTTCATGTGTTGTAAAGCCACGTCTTCAATGTACTCACAATACATGTATATGTCAAATGTAGAGTAACCTGTGAAGAGCTGCTTCTATGACTGTTGTGTTTAAGTATCTTATAATTTAGACTTTCTATCTCATAATTATTTTTTTTGTAAATTAAAAGAAACAAAAAAACACACTTTATTATTATTATTTATATGTAGTGATTTTATTTCATTATTTTTTTTGTAGTGATTTTATTTTTTTGCATATATATGTGCTGATCTCAGGGTTTATAAAGTTGGATTGAATTATTTTTAGCAGTGGTCTTTCTGGCACATCTTGGCCAAATACTCAGATGCTTCCTAAATAAATTCTGTTGCATGTTATAAAATCATGCTATTTCCATAATTCAACAATCAGTCAGATTATTATCTGTAAGGAGGATATCCAAGAAGCAACAGACTCTATTGTGTATTAATTCATTTATGAGAAATAATGGTTCATGAAAGTGTCAGGAGCAAATTAATAAAATAATGAAATTGACTAAAATGAAATGAAGTAGGCTAACTTAGTAATACAACTTTCATAAATATAGTGAACTCAGCATTTGTGTGTAAATACGGTAGATGCAGATGTGCAAACTGTTGAGTTAAATGTTGTAAATTGGTAATGTTTCTTTTTAAATTAACAGATCGTTAATAAATCAACTTATATCCAACTTTATCTCTCATTGGATGATAATGATAGTAAATCTAAATTGGATTTCAAGAACTTTTAGTACTACCTTATTTATTTGTTGCATTTAGAAGTAGAGTGACTTCATTCTCTGCTTAGGCAGCCACTACCCCACTATGTCTTTATGTCACTAATAGTTGTTTGATGCTATATTAATCTTCGAACCTTTTAATTATAAAGGCAACCTACACTCACACACTAGACAGAAGAGATGGACTCACAGGATAGCAGCCAGAAGGACTCTTTAAAGAAGGAAAAAGGATGAAGGATGTTCCTCTATTCTCCTCCCTGCACAGGAATGTCCACTCAGACTCACCGGACAGTAGTTATTGCTTTCTGAACCACTTCCTGACCGTCCATTCCCCCGGGGACTGCTGTTCAGAGCCACATTTCTTTCCACCAGTGTGAACGCTACCGTGTGCACTGCTGAGTTAATCATGGCCCGGGATGAATCTGGCTTTTATATATGAAGCACTCTGGACACTAAAAGTCTTTTAAAGGCCTCGAGGATTGCTGCATTCCCGACGTATTACATTCACTCTGGTGTTGACACAACTAGAGCTTAGAAGAATGTCCTCGTCTCCAGTGTGGACTTGTCCTTGTTTGGAAGAGCGGTGAACTTGTGTGATGTAGTATTTGGACTGTGTGTGTGTGTGTGTGTGTGTGTGTGTGTGTGCTGACTGGATGTGTGTGTGTGTGAGGAAGTGTGAGATGTTCATTGCAACGCACTCAGCAGAATATTTTGCACTCTTTTATTTGAATATGTGAATGCAAGCAATCCTAATTCTTTCCCACCGATACGTTCTGTATTTCAGTGTGCCATTTTCACGTTTGCTTTATTCTTATTTACATAGCTTTTCTTCTTTTGTCTCATGCAATTCCAGTTAAGTTTCTCTAACATTATTTACAGTATTGTGCTGTCAAGTTACCAACACAAACGGTTGTGAAACAGCAATGGAAGACAGAGTTGTAGCACATAATTGGAGGCACACCCATGATGGTGGCGGATCATCCACACGCCCGGGATGAAGTCGGTGTGGTCGCTGGGTTTTTGGCCTCTTCACCTCCTCTATGGAGGCTGGAGAGATGCACATTGCACCTCCTCACACCCCCTAGTCCTTCCTCCTCCCTCCTCACACCCCTCCTCCATCCTGTGAGGCATTCTGGGAGTCCTAAACCACACACACACACAAACACACATACACAGGGCTAGAAGTTTGTGTGCTGGCTTTACATCCACGCGTCTCCCACATACACATACTGGCACATAGGCACAAGTGGACACAAACATTCACACCCTCCCACACACACACACACACATGCACACACACACACACACACACTCACGGCAAACAGGAAGTGATGTGGCCATGCAGACTCAGATAACGGCTGTAGGAGTGTTTGCAGTGACAGCAAAAAGGGACTTTAGCAAGAGCGAAAAAATATCTCTCTGCAGCTTGAGACGAAACATTGGTAAGTTTATGTTACCGTTAGAACTATAGCTGTAATCGCCCAATCAGCAGTCACGCTCCTCCATTGCTTGCTTCGTGTGATTGCATTGTTTATGATAGAGCTGTGTGCACGCTCTAACACCTCTGCATAGCTTTTGAACGTTGTACTGAGCTAGATTCAGTCTCTTCCTTGTGTGACTCTATTTCCTGTCTGTTGTGTTTTACTTCTATTTAAACTGTAACAGCTGTGCAGAATGTGTATTTTGCCTGAGAAAGTGTCTGCTCTGTAATCTGTTGCGTATGTACTTGTTTGTAAGCTTCTTCTTGTATGTGTGAGCGATACTGTTAGTTTAAATGAATGATAAAGAGGTAAAAAAAAAAGACAAGAGGCGAGAACATGTTCAGAAATATTTTCCAGTTTGTTGCGTCGGTTTTGAAAAGGCGTCGCACATTGCCGATTTCAGGAGTCCCACAGTTATTTGTACGAATACATTTGTGATCAGTACAGTGTTTTAGGGTAGAGCAGCTGTTGTGCTGGTGTTGTCCACACGGTGGCAGTGCTCTCATGTTAGCACAGAGGTTGGTTCCGGAGCGTCTCTGGCTCAGAGGAAACGAGTGTGTGATGAGTCAGTGTGAGGGCTTTACATTGTAAGACGGTTGACAGTTTCTAAATGTTTTTAGGGGAATGCACATTCCAAATGCACTGAATAATGAGTGAATTGATCTCAGGCATAAAGCCTAAAGCATTATGAGTGTTCTGTCACACTCGGGTTCACACATTCGACGCTTCGACTTGGTGTGTTCGTCAAACTCATGTGGAATGCTGAGCAGGTCAAGGCAAGCTGCTGGAGGTTAATCTGCGTAGTGTGAGCTGTTCATAAGGCACATACCTGTGTGTACTGTATGAAGGAGAGACAGACACACAGATTAAACACAGTTCACCTAAATAAGCTTTTTCCACAACTGCATTTCTAATAAGACAGCATGTTTTATGTCACTGCTACATCTGTTTCTTCTTCTGTTGCTTGTTGACTTTCCCGCCCCTTCTTCTTTGTTTGTAATTAAACGCGTCTCAACTTTTTTGTCTCCGTCTGAAAACATGAAAACATGAAAACATGAAAACATGAAAACATGAAAACATGAAAACATGTCTGTTTGGGAGTCTCTCTTGTTCCCACACAGCGTTGTGATGAATTATTCATAGGTTGACATTTTCCCCCATTTTACAATAGTGTGCTGCTTGTGGTGGGAAGTGACCTCACAGTTTACGATAGAGGAGCTCGAGTCAAATGAAGAGCCTTGAAAATATGACTCCACTGTAGGTTTCTTTGTTGCCTTCTAGTTTCATACAGGAAACACTTATTTTCTTAAATTGAAACGATGCTACTTTGGATAATGATTTTATCTGCCATTATTGGCTCACCACACATATTTTGTGATGTCATGTCAATGTATGTGTTGATACATTTGTAACAAGGAAACTGCAGTACATACTTTACTATAAATTAAATTTAGTGCATCTCTATTCTCTTGCCCCTTATATGTGTGTGTGTGTGTGTGTGTGTGTGTGTGTGTGTGGGAAACAGCCTTTTTCTTCTTCTGTTGTTTGTACTCGCTTGTCGATCTCTGGCTTTCTTTTTGAACCGAGGAGTGAGCCGGGGAGACGTGGGAGGTAAACAGAGACAGAGAAGGGCAAAGGCCAGAGAGGGCAAAGCCTCTCTCTCTCTCTCTCTCTCTCTCTCTCTCTCTCTCTCTCTCTCTCTCTCTCTTTCTCTTCTGCGGTTTCTTCCTCCTTTCTCTCTCTCTACCTGCTGCAGGAAGGGGAGGAGTGAGCCACAAGTATTTGAGGTGTGCAGGCTGCGAAACCACACCTCTGCATGTGTCCTTCCTCCAGGGTGTGAGGTGTGTTTGAGAGAGAGAGAGAGAGAGAAAACGAGCGCTACGCAAGACTTCATCTTTGTATTTGGATCACATACTTTAGAGTCTTGCTGTCAGCAGAACAAGGGGTAGGAAGGAAGGAAGGAAGGAAGGAAGGAAGGAAGTGTGTGAGAGATGAACTCTTTGAGGCTGAAAGAGTTGTCAAACTCCGACTTGTACAGACGAAGACAGGAGAGACCAGACAGCTATGGAAGTCTGGCTGGGGACAGCCTCAGGTGAGTCGACCTCTCTGAAGCTTTTTGTTTCCTTCTTCTGTGAAAAGTATTGATTGAACCCTATGATGACAGCTATCTGTGCTGATGTCTAGTGCACTAATATTGCACAAAATCAGCACATATGAATAGTTGTAAACGGCTTCGGATAGAAACTCTACGGTGCGATAAGGAGCTACTTCACATTAACAATCACCATTCCTGTCAGAATGTCCAGCTGTGGTTATTTTTATATTATTTTTGAATGTGTAAATGCTTCTGATGCCCTTTAAAGTCAGCTGATGGCCTAACAGTCACTCAGCCCACAGTCTCTCTGCTGCTCGTTGCGAGGTTCCTGTCCCGTGTCACACTTCTCGACTAATTGTTTGCAGCTAATATTTTGAATCATTCTCCATTTTGGTGACCTCTCTAAAGTGAGCTTAATCTTGTTCTATGAATGCTGACCTTTCAACGTGGTTTGTGCCCCGTGGTCTCATAGGTTGGTTGATCGACACATCGCCTTGCATAACGTAGTGAATCAGAGAGGGTTGGTACCAGAGAACTCCTTCTCTGTCTGTCGTGTATTGACCGGTATAGATAGTGTTTGATCAGCAAATACTGCAGCTGATGGCTGAATTCCTCCCGGTTGTGTGACCAGCAGCGATATAGACGACGTACAGCATGTGCAGTCTTTTGCAGTATTGGTTTCACAATAACATCGGTTTTGGATGATCTTTATTTTTTTTTTATGTCTTTCACAACCACCTCTCTGTCTCTCTCATCGTCTCTCGTCACTCTCTTTGTGTGTGTGTGTGTGTGTGTGTGTGTGTGATCCTGGAGCGATTAGAGGACTGTAGTAATGTGAGGAATGTGGACGAAGAGGGAGCTCTCTCTTCAGAAGTGTCTCCAGTCAAACCACAGACGCTTCATTTCTTTGCCTCAAAGCCTCCTTCTCATGCAATGCTCAGATCATCTGGTGTCGGATGGGTTCTTTAGTCTGTCCCGAGCAGAATATTTGCACTTTGTATGTAATAATAAATGATAAATGACAAGACCGAGTCAGAGCACAGTGAGAGCAGATACTAAGCAGAGTCAGTGGTGATGAGAAATTACGTTTTATTAGATATTTATTAGTTTTCACCTAAACTTGCTTGTAGCTAAACAAGAATCCCGTCCTGTTGTGTGGAACCTCTGTCCGATTTAAACACGACAGTCCTGAATATAGATTTTGTGCAAAGACGTTTTACAGCCTTTACAGTCCATTGCCACCTGACTTTGTATCTATTTTATTTAGATTTGTATCTAATTATTTAATCTGCAACATTGAAGCACATCAGATGTTTTAAATGAGCCGGTTAGTGACCCTTGCAGGTGTTCACCAGCTGTGACGAAGGGGCCACTAACACATGTCAAATTATGGAGAAAGTACATTGAACATGTTGTTCATCTCCGGGCCGTGTGAGAGTGTGTGTTCCCGGCTGTAGATTTAAGTGGAAATGAACCTTGAAAGTGGAGGTCAGGTTTGGGCGTCGGGAACAAAAAGTACAAAACAAAGGAAATGTTAGTCATGAATTATGTTTGCACAGTCACTGAATCAGTGTTACGTGTGTGTGTGTGTGTGTGTGTGTGTGTGTGTGTGTGTGTGTGTGTGTGTGTGTGTGTGTGTGTGTGTGTGTGCAAACTCTCTATGCCCTGCAAGAGGAAAAATGGTTTTGCCAAGCGGCCCTCATGTCCGTGTTGCCATGGTTGGTGTTGACACAGTCTGTGCGTGTGTGTGTGTTGGGGTGGGGGGGGGGGGGGGGGAGGCAGAGTGTATTTGATTTGTTTCTTTGGCCTGATTGTGCTCATCTCACACCGGCTGAGAGTCGAGCTTGTTGCTTGGGTCTGAACTCTGAAGACACACGGATCCATTCAGCCAACCTTAAGACACGTTTTAAACAGGAATCTTCTGTACTCTACATTTATTTTAGCTGCAGGATTGCGTGTTTTTATTCATGATTATGACAGAACAGTTATCAAAGTGACATTTGACTTATGTTGTGATCATTTCGGTCACAATAACATTTTCAGATCAACTCAGTTCTGTGCAAAGTTATCTGCAGATATGCCCTCCGACCTCTTCAGATAGTATAACACTAATACTAATATTACATATTGATCTGATATTGACTCAAATAGCTGCTTCATATCAGTGACAATAGGCTGATCTGGTATCATATCCTACTATTTTAATAAATAGCAATTCAGTACATTTATATGCATCTATTTCTTTGCTAACTTATTTTAAACTGTGGAATTCCGCATATTTTATAGCCTAATCCATCCTTATATGAGTTAAATATATCACAAGTTGAGGTTTAAGGGAAACAACAATAATTCAACGACAAGCTCATCAAACAAATCGCTGATGTTATTGGTTTAAATGTTTCTGACTGGATCAAGCCCACAGAGGCTGTTGAGATCCCTAATCCCCCTTCTGTTAATACCTCCATGACAGAAGAGCTACAGAGGTCACTTCATTACTACCTCAGTGACCTGTGACCTCTCCTGTGACGTCTAATGACCTTATAAGGACGTCTCAAAACCCTGCAGAGAGAAAACACCAGAGACCCTGTTCACTGCTGGAGCCATGTTCTTTCTCTCTCTCTCTCTCTCTCTCTCTCTCTCTCTCTCTCTCTCTCTCTCTCTCTCTCTCTCTCTCTCTCTCTCTCTCTCTCTCTCTCTCTCTCTCTCTCTCTCTCTCTCTCTCTCTCTATTCCTTAAAACAACAATGGCGTTTCCTAAAAAGTTTACCGTAGATGCTGAAATCAATCACTCCAATATTATGATATATTCTTATTTATGATATATTTTAATGTTTAAAGCAGAGTCAGTATGTCCATCACTGGCACAACATCACTGCAGACTGTAAACTGCTCTCGCAGTGTGTTGCAGTGCCATTTTTAGCCTTAATCTGATGATTTTGACTCTAGATGTGTTATTCTATAATGAATATATATATATATATATAAATGCTTAATTATGGCCAATGCTTAAGTTTAATTTGAAGAATGTTATGTTGCTCTGGACACACTCGAGCTCTCATTTTAGGGTGGATCACCCTGCAACATGAGTGTAATCTGGAGGAAAGATTACGAGTGTTTCCTGTGTAGCTCCCGCCCTCTGTCCATTGTACCTCAGTCAGTCAACACTGGTTCCCAGAGGAGGAGAGTCCCAGTAGATCCCCAGCTAAGGACTGGAGACATGGAGACATGGAGACATAGAGACATAGAGACATAGAGACATAGAGACATAGAGACATGGAGACATGGAGACATGTCATTGTTCTGCTTTAGAAAGGCTCTTAAAGCTGTATGGTGCCTGGGGAGATATTTGGCTCATTATGTCATTAATGAATTCATTCATTTCAGAGAAAAAGAGAATGTATGACTTTAGATTGATGCAGTCTTGCGGGCCCCTTTCAGAGGAGGTATATCGGCCCCTACGAGGTATAAAACACACAGACACCAAACAGCAGCTGCCAGCACCTAGTTTGGAGTTGAGGCTCCACTAGGTGTCTATTTGTAGAATTATGGAGTCATGTAGAAGAGTGTTGTATTGAAGGACTCGGAGGCATGTTTCAGCTGGTCACACACACACACACACACACACACACACACACACACACACACACACACACACACACACATGTGCAGGTGTAGTATGTTGTGTTTCTATAGACTCGTATATTAACTGTTCATCCCGTAGTGTTTGCAGGGTTAACACAGCAGCAACTCTCCAGTGGAGCATCTAACATGTTTGTCTCACTGAAGCGTGAGACAACGTTGGAACCAACGTTGTTTTGATGGTTTGGGAAGTGGTCATTAATTTGAGATGCCAGTTGAGTTTAAAACCACGTAAAGAGCCACCATTTACCCAGAGGAGACCCAGATTAGTCGGTTTGAAGGAATGCCGACAGACCAATGTGGGCTAACATATTTCATAATTGTAGCTCGAGAGAGCTTCAGATAGTTGACTCACTTGGAAAAGGCACGGATCATTTTTCCATTATGTCCTGAGTTTTAATCCAGTCCGTAAACAATCACCAGACATTGCTCACCAGTACTTCTGCATTAAATCATTTCAGATTCCAGTCCAAAACAGTGTAGCGTTGATCTGTTACACTCTAAATATTTAATGCAACAAACTACATTGCATCACATCAGGAGGGTGTCACCGATCAGACAACATCTGGCTCCCTGTATGTTGTGTGCTGCCGCTCCATCTCCAGCTTTAGTGTGTTTACGCGGCGACTAAAATAAACAGCGACCTGTTCTGTTTCTGTCGTACTGATATCTAACCACCGTAGCTTCTCCGCTTTCCTGTGCAGCATTCCTACTTTGCGCAATACTTGGAGTTGGAGCCAAGTTGTTAAATCTCCCAAAAAAAACGGAGTGGTCCAGCTGTTACACACAGATTGATGACATATTAGCCATAGACTGTAGAAATCAGGGATGTGAAATTTTTTTTTTTTAAATATAGCTAAGGCTTGTGTGTGTGTGTGTGTGTGTGTGTGTGTGTGTGTGTGTGTGTGTGTGTGTGACGGCACAGTGACCTCTGTCTGGATAGGCGTCAGGGTGGGCTCTTTAGTTTCAGTAACCTGCCCAAGAATAGACAGCGAGTGGGACAGGAGGGCTGACTGACTGTGTGAGAGAAAAAAGAGAAAGAGTTGATGTGGGAATGAGAGAAAGAGGGAGTGTGTGTGTGTGTGTGTGTGTGTGTGAGGGAGGGAGAGAGAGAGGGAGAGAGAGGGAGAGTACACCCAGCGCAGTCCGATCAGTGTTTCGGTCTCCCTCTTGCTATGTGGATTACAGCTCCCGCTGCTCACTCGATAGCGTTTCCCGTTACTGGAAGTGGAAATTGAACAAAGCACAGGATTACTACTGGGAGCGTTCTGGACACAGGTGTTAAGGCTGACTTCTGCAGATCATTTTGGACTGTCGTAGACGAGTATGGAGATCAACGGTCGTGCGCTGCCGCCGTCCATACCTGAGGATGGAGAAGCCCCGGACCACGTTCCCCACGGGGAGACGAACGGTTACCACCAGAGGCTTCAGGCCGGGGACGGGGACGGGGGGGAGGCCGAGGTCCCGGTCTCCAAGTCCCAGAGACGGAAGAGTGACGTCAAAGTCTATAAGGAGTTTTGTGATTTTTATGCCCGCTTGTAAGTACACAGTTTAGAAAAACAGGGGTTAAAGAGCGGTAGTTTTCCCAAATGACGAGACTTATCGTTGGTCCTTTTACCATATACCTAGGGAATATTATACCTAGTTTTATTATTATTACTTTTATATACAGTATGAGTACTAGTGTGGACTAGTGTGGTGTGAAAATATTTGACTCAGCAGCCAGTAAACCTGCAGTGTTTAGTTAGTTATGTGGTTAACTTAATAGCTTTTTTATTCCCAGGGACACACTTCCACTCTCACTTGTCGTTATTAAACGTAGTACCTGTAGTATCAGGACCGGCGTTCAGGTTTGATTCCCTGGCTTGTGATTGGTGGATGATTTACGTCATCACTACATTACTGTCACATATTAAGAATTATGCATTTTGGTAACTGACATGCCAGTTAATTTGATAGCAGGAAAAACGCTACGAGGTGGTAGATGTGTGTGTGTGTGTGTGTGTGTGTGTGTGTGGCGAGGAATTCGGTCTCTGATGCGGTGTTAGTGTGTGTGTGTGTGCTCTGAGCTTACTGTAGTGCTACAGAATGTGAGGAATTCTGCTATTCCAGCAAGCCGGGGTGACCTGCCGGTTTGATTTGGTTAAGATGGGCGCCGTGTGTTTGTGCAGGAATAGCTCGGAGCGCTACCGGAGTGAGCACACAGGAAGAAGAAGGGCCTATTTCTGTGCCAAGTCGTTACGCAAAGTAGAATTTGCAAACTGGCATTCGGAGTATGTGTTCATGAGGGGTAGGAAGGCTAAATATACGTCGTGTATTTCGGACTGATCTGGCCTCATTGTAGCCTGTGGGAAAACGTGGACGTGGGGGTCACCCACAGTGTTTGTGGAAGGACATTTTGAAGCCTGGTGGAAAATAAAAATCCGATTTTGGCTAAAGGTGTTGGAGCTCAGGTGGGACAAGGAGACGATAGACTGAGAGTCTTGTTAGTCATGGAGACATTAAAGCCCATAAGTGAGGTATTTAAAAACAAAATCTGACATAAATAAAAGACTGTTGAGCACATTGTTTCACCAAAACATGTACAAATATGTATAAGAAAAAAATGCAAATATGCAATGAAAGTAGTACACAGTAAGAACTTTAGACAGCTGGGAGCAATATCTGAGTTTCCATAATGTTGTCATAAGAGATGAAAAATGAATGATGGATTATTCCACTGCCTATATAGTCCTACAGATGTTTACAGATGTTTGCAGATGTTTGCAGACAGAGGAGAGAGTAGAGGAGATGCAAAAGAAAGGGAACTGAAGACACATGGAGGCCAGAGGAGGGAGAAGGGAACAGAATGTATTCATAACTGACAACCAGCCTCCATTTATAGTCTCAGGTCAGCATGTTTACAATGACACAAACTCTTTGCAAGAATTTGATGTTGAATCTAAAAAGTCTATGAGGTAGACATCACACACACACCCTGTTTAACTAAAAGTACTGTTACTAAAGTCAGGACACTGGATGGAGAGCCTGGATGGTGCAGATGGACAAAGCACTTTGAGTTTAACGAAGAAAACCTATTTTATTTCAGTACGTATAGGTTTGTTTCTCGCTCCCGTAGGGTGCTAGAGGCAGATAGGAGGGTGGGAAATGCCTACGGGGATGTGTCACTTCCTCACAAAAACCCTTTGGATAGGGCAGGGCTGTCTGCATGTGTGATATCAACAACGTGTGTTTGATAAGTTTGAGGAGTGGACCCAGATGGAGGCTGTGCTTAGTCCTCCATCTGAGCCTGGAGCAGTTCAGAGTAAAGTGATGAGCGCTGTGTCTGGGAGTTTGGGGAATTTTGTTAATTCCCAAATGGATCTAACTAAGTTAATATGAAGAGATGGCATCACTCCATGAACATTTGACCCTGCCTTTTGTGTGCGCGTGCGTGTGTGTGTGTGTGTGTGTGTTGCCTGGATACACTTTGGTATTCTGACCTTTCAAACAAAGCAGAGACACCAGGATGTTCCCACCGTTCTCTCTTCCTCTTTTAACACCTCTTTCTGCAACATGTCCTCGTTTACTTGCAGTCTGATTCGGGTTCTAGGCGGTGTTGTTATCGTTTACTTTAGCTGTTTGATTAATTAGTATGTTGCAATTTTGCACATTTGCAGTTTTATCACATTGTTTTCAAACTTCTGATAGGATCATGATGGATTTAGTGCAAGGTTCAGCCAAAGTGTAAATCTGGAATAGATGTAGGGTTGGGCGATATGAAAATATATATTAGATTATAGAGAATTATCTAATTATAAGATGACTTCAGGTCATTCAGACATACTGGACCAAACAGCCAGCTGTGTTTAACTGATAGCAGGACTTCTTCTCTCTTCTTCTCTCTTCTTCTTCCCTTCTCTCAGCTTCCCAAACCTTGTCAACAACTATAAAATCTAGGTGTTGTACATGTACACTTTTCATCATAGAATTATTCAATGTGCAGGTTAGTGTAGGTAACCAGATCAGCACGTTTGTGTGTCAGCTTCTGGCACCAAGTGCCTCCAATGTAGAAGATATGTAGCCTGGGGCCCGGCCCCGATGATATATTGCTGTCACGTTTTGCAGAGAAGCAGTAAAATAATTCTTATTGTTTAATGAAAGGGCAGGATTGGCTTCATTTGTCACACCAGGTTTGTTCTTTAAGACAGTCATCAGACTACGTCAGACTAATGTTTTTATGTCTGAATGACATGATATTGACTCATATCTATGCATGCACGCACGCATCACGTATGCTATATCTAGTTGACGAGAGACAAAAGCAACAAAATGTCCAAGCAGGGCCACCTACATTGTCGCAGAGTCTCCGTTGAAGTGCTGCTCAAGTGCTTATTGACATAGTTATGTCGTTAAATAGGGTCAACGATTTACCGAATTGTTGACGCACTTAAAAAAAAGTTGAGTCTCGTCAGCTAGCAGTGTGGACACAGCGCTCACTGTTGAAACAGTGCCGTTGTATAAACTGTAACTTCAGCTCGACTCTGAAAAGACAACACGTAGGTTTTCCCACCTCAGTGATCCTCACACCCTGATAGGCCGAGCCAAAACAAACCCAGAACCGAGATGTTGTGTGCCAGTTTGCAACGGCTGATAACATCTTGCGTCACATTTTCCCTTCTCTCCTCTCTCCTTGTGTTAAGCACGTCTTTCCAGCTGTTCAAGGCAGGAGAAACACGTGACAGATGTTACATTATTGGTGTTTGGTGCGTCCTGGCATGACCCCGGCCTATGCTTTGGAATTATTAGATATTCTTACAGAAACACAATAGATACATTACGTTATATAAATTAGGTTATGTCAGATTAAAAACTGATGTGATAATTGTGTACGTTTCTTTGTGTGTTTTGACTATTTAAGTGTATTCTGATCCTGATGATGGTATTTTTTTGTTCTCCTCAGCAACATGGCCAACGCTCTGGCCAACGCCATGTGTGAGCGCTGCAAGAGCGGCTTCGCCCCGGCTGAGAAGATCGTGAACAGCAACGGGGAGCTTTACCACGAGCAGTGCTTTGTGTGCGCCCAGTGTTTCCAACAGTTCCCAGAGGGACTCTTCTATGAGGTAACACTTTGTCCTCATCGATTTTAAATTCATCATCTTAAAAAATGTACATCAAAATCATGGTTACGCGTCTTTTAGCAGCTTAAAACACATTTCCAGTGGCCGCGATGAGTCGATGAACCAGACAGTTAGATCACTGTTTATCACACGGCTGTTGTTGGTGCACATTCCTCAGACAAAGAATTTAAACACACGGCCCTGTTGAGGTAAACAAAGACGGGCGAGCACAACCTTAATCAAAGGTTGAATTATTTGAAGCCCGTTCCAGTAAGTTGTTCGCTTTCCAGCCTTGACACACCAGGCCCGATGATTCTCCGGCAGGCCTAATGCACCGATCAATACAACAGCAAAGCCAAAGGATTTACATTAACCTCTGGGGCCCTGTAAATAATTTAACCTGTTGCCATAAATAGTCGGCCCGTCTCTCTGTGATGAAGTAGGACCATACTGAGCTAGGCTTTTTATATTTACAGTAGAAAGAACATAAAAGCCACACACAGAACTATTTATAATCATTTTTATGTATGTAGAAATTCTGAAAATGTAGTTTTTGGTATCCTCACTGCATGGATTTTATTAAGTAATTGTTCAGCTAATGTGCTATTGTGTGGTACCAACCGGCTGTTTATACACTTTATACACATACTACAGAGTTAGTACCACATGCAAACGTGTGACTTGGGCCGTGTGATTTAGATATTTTAGCCCACATCTGCATTTTGTGCTGACAGAAAGATAAAATATAGAACAGTAATGCCATATATGTCATCCATCTTCATCATCAAGTTTGGCTCTTTTGATAGATAGATTTAAGCTCTTTAAGCTGAGTCGTCAAAAAGGTAGCTCTCAAGAACCAATCGGAACATTCGCATGTTCATGTTTTTTGCTGGGTAACAGAGACATATTGGTGCTGCCACTTTTGATCAACATAACATATGGAGTGCTGCAGGTATGAGTCAGCATCTTTGCACTGCTGGCTCGCTTGTCTCCAAGTCGATGGATTTTTTTTACTTGAGGCGATTGCATTTACGCTTCAAAATCATAAGAGTGGTGACCATTTGTAAAGATTATCTGGCTGGAAAAAAATGTGTAATTATTATAAATGTTTATTTTGTGCAATAGAAAAATCCCATCTGCTTTTTGTCGAGTGAACCGGGGCGATGCTAACAAAAATACATCCTGCCTGCAGCACTCTATGAGTAAGAATGTTAGAATGTATTTGTCTGTATAAGGGGTCGGAAAATATGTATTTTTTAGGATTATACTGTTAATGTTATTGCCGTTATATTGTGTTAATGTACAGCTGTCTGCTTTAATTAACTGTTAATTGTTTGAACTGTGTTGACAGTTTGAAGGCAGGAAATACTGTGAACATGACTTCCAGATGCTGTTCGCTCCCTGCTGCCACCAGTGTGGTGAGTAACAGTAACAGGAACTGCAGAAACGGAGAATCAATACCACCCGCCCACTTCCTCTACCTGACCCGACGTGTTCGGGGGTCATATGGAGATGGCGCTTTGAGTTTATGCCCTTTAAACAATATCCAATAATCCATAATCTTCTCTTCTTCTCCAAGGGGAGTTCATCATTGGCCGCGTGATCAAGGCCATGAACAACAGCTGGCATCCAGACTGCTTCTGCTGTGATCTCTGCAGTGCCGTACTCGCTGATGTTGGATTTGTTAAGAATGCTGGAAGGTCAGTTCCTCGACAACCAATCACGTGTGTCAAGAATTCTTAAGCCCTTGTCCTCGTTGATCTCCTTTTAACCGTTAAGCCTCAAAAGTTATGATGAAGGTGAAAGACCGTATATAAAGCTTTGAATGTCTGTCGTCGTATTTTCACCCTAAAAAAAAAAGAAGGAACAAAAGGTGTTATTGTAGTTCTATAAATGTAGTTGATGGTGCTGCTAGACCGAACCGAACGATCGAACTATTTGGGGCAGGCCTAGACTTTACTAATCTATCTCAGAAGATCACTTAAGTGTCTTATCAAGTATCTCTTTTTCTCAACTTCTCCTCTCATCTGTTCCTCTTCCTCCCATCAGGCACCTGTGTCGTCCATGTCACAACAGAGAGAAAGCTCGAGGCCTCGGCAAGTACATCTGTCAGAAGTGCCACGCCATTATCGAGGAGCAGCCTCTTCTGTTCAAGAACGACCCGTACCACCCCGATCACTTCAACTGCAACAACTGCGGGTAATCATGCACACACACACACACACACACACACACAGAAACAATCAGTCTCACAAATCATTCAGACAGAGGGAGGGCTTCAGGCTACAGTAGACGGTGGCTGCAAGCTGAGTCAGGTTGTGAGTCGTCACACAGTGAAAACGCCTCAGACTCACAGATAGAGAGGTCTTTTAATCGCATGACGGGTTCACACTTTATTTGCTAAGCAGTTATGATGCTGCCAGGTTTATGCACACTTTGATGCTATTATCCAGTGTGTTGAATATAATGAGTTGAGATATGCAAATTTGTTGATGAAATATTATTAGCGTGAAATCTTCAGAGATCCAACAAAATAGGTCTGAAGTGGATTGTCTATGCAGACTAGGAAACAATACGAACACATTCAATCTGCCACAACATGATGGGCCAAACACTGCTCTCTTGTGGACAAACTATGTCATTGCAATTGTATACACACACACACACACACACAAGGTGTGCCATGCTGTGATCAGACTCAGTCCAAGTGACTCTTGACATACGTGAAATAGTCTTTAAATTGCATTATAATTACAACCCTCGGAGATGATGTTGTTGACCTCTTCCTCTGCAGTAAGGAGCTGACGTCGGATGCCAGGGAGCTGAAGGGGGAGCTCTACTGTCTGCCCTGCCACGACAAGATGGGGGTCCCCATCTGCGGGGCCTGTAGGAGACCCATCGAGGGCCGAGTGGTCAATGCCA
Source organism: Leptoclinus maculatus (assembly GCA_032191485.1). NCBI lineage: Eukaryota > Metazoa > Chordata > Actinopteri > Perciformes > Stichaeidae > Leptoclinus > Leptoclinus maculatus. The sequence goes on from JAVDOI010000018.1 coordinate 10,559,340, forward strand.
TGGGCAAACAGTGGCATGTGGAGGTAGGACCTTTTTAACAACCACGGTCACTGAAGATTAGGAGACACTACTTGAATATATTCACTGGATTCACTGATTTTAAATGACTTCACTGATGTAGTATCGTCTGCCAGGTTGGTTCCAGATGTATGTACATGTTAAATGATGTAGTGTCTATGAAATGATTATTACTCTGTTTTCTATACACAGAACCGAACAGAAGTCTCTGAGGTTTATGATATTTACAATAATTGATTTCCTGCTCAATTTACTTGTATACATTTAATTCCATTCCAATGAGTTCACTTCAATATGTGCCACATGTGTGACTCATACTTCTCCCAGCTTTATCTCCACAGTTGTGTTCATTGCGCTCCATCTCTGACCTTCGTACACCATTCCTCCATTACCTGTCTCTCTTGTTCTATTCTCTCTGGCGTCATTCCACCGCCTGTCTTCCTATTTTCTTCTGTCTGTTCATATTCGATGCTCATGTTTCTGTCTCCCCTTGCTCCACATGAAGCATCACGTGTGCACTGTGTGCGAGCGCCCATTTCAGGGCCACCCGTTTTTTGAGCGAGGTGGTCGAGCCTATTGTGAGAGACACTTCGACATGGTGAGGGGGGTTTAAGCATCGGCCTGACATTGATTGCTGCCCCGTGTCCTACTTCTCCCTGCCTGGGTACAAAGGGTTACACTAATAGTTCACCCATTAGTGTCCGTCTGTCTGTCCAACACTGTGGTCCAGAGCAGGATCTACAGGCCAGATTGATTTCAGATCATATTCTCAACCGAGTTACCTCGTAACTCAGAGGCTTTTTATACACTAGAAGAATGAAATTATGCTGGAAATCTGTTCTTTATTTCAGCCAATCGTCAAATTTCACATCATTGAATATTGACAGATATATAGGCTTAATATAATCAGCTTTGTTTTGGCTTTAGAAAATCCATATTGGTGTCATCCTACTCCATACTCATCCAAGGTGTCCTCATACACGGACACATGAGGGGTCCTCATTCTGTCCCCCTTTAATTCTGTCATATCCAGCCAGTAGTTCCTCACTCTGGTTGGAGGACAAGCTCACTACTCCGTCCACCTAAACAGGACATCTGGACTGAACTGATCTGCTTGTGGTCTGACCTGATAACGACTAAGTCAGACCGTGCTGCTCTTGACCGTGACGCGGTCTGAATGTGATAATGTTCTGACTTGACGGCTGCGCTAACACTTGTGCGCTTGGCTGTGGTGTTTTGTTTGCAGCATTTTGTGTGTGCTAAGTGTGAGAAACCCTTCCTGGGACACCGTCACTACGAGCGCAAGGGCCTGGCCTACTGTGAGACGCACTATAACCAGGTAACGCTCAGCCGCGGTGGGAATATTTATGTTGAACACACGAAAGAAATGTTTTCAGTCTATAATATACTGCACATGAATGCACAATTTTGATTAGTTTTACAGTTAATCTTCCCTTTTGAATTGCATAAACTGGTAGATAATTGAAGAAAAATTCAGTTACAGTTTAGATTCTAAAGAAATTGCTCTGAACAACTCTCAATCTGAACTACGCTGGATCAGAAAGTCCCCCATTTAGTCAGTTGTTTGCATGTTTTTTTTACTACAGCATGTCATGTGAGCCGTGATATAAAGACTTCCAGCACTGCATTGTGTTACAGATCTTTATAACTCGTATAAGATTTGTCAACTGGTGTTGCTCACCCTCTGTTTCTCTTCCTTCGTCCCGCTCAGCTGTTTGGAGATGTTTGCTACCACTGCAACCGTGTTATTGAAGGAGATGGTAAGAAAACGTACAAAAACATACAACGTTTTATTGGTAAACCTTTTACCTCGACGTGTGCAGATGTCTTGTTTCGCAGATTTTGCCTAAAAATGAGATTCTGAACTTCAGACTAAACCAAACCCATATAACTTCAGTCATGTGACGGTAAATTGGTGTCTCATGTGACAGTGTGTGTTTTTTTCTATTTTCGTCAGTGGTGTCTGCCCTGAACAAGGCTTGGTGTGTCAACTGTTTTGCCTGCTCTACCTGCAACACCAAGCTCACCCTCAAGTAAGTGACACACTGTAACGTTGATAATGTCCCTGTGGCGTGGGATCAATCCACACATGTTAAGATAGATTATGTACTTATATGTTATCAGTTAAGCTCCCTGAAGACTGACAGAAAGTCACATGTGAATTGGCCACTCTTTCTCGTTCACTACCCTGCATCTGCGACTGTTTACTGCTGTTAACTGTCTGTTTTTCAGTCCTGATTTTTCCACCTTTCTCTTATAATCCTGTGTCTTTGTGGATTTGTTTCTCCACCTCTCCTCCCTTTCATCATCCCTCTTCTTTGTCCTCCTGTGTGCTTCTCTTGCTCCACTTTTCCGCTCCAACTTTCTTCCTCCTCCTTCTCCTCCTACCTCTTCTTCTTCCCTCTACTTATGCCTCCTCAATGTCTTTCTCCTCCTCCTCGCCCTTCCTCTTCTCTTCCCCTCTTTCAAACCCCCCGTGCCATCTCTCCCTCCTCCCTGCTCCGTCAGAGATAAGTTTGTGGAGGTGGATCTGAAGCCGGTATGTAAGCACTGCTACGAACGCCTGCCGGACGACATGAAGCGGCGGCTGGCCAAGCGCGAACGCGACTCAAAAGAGAAGAAGAAGAAAACAATGATACCCATGTGTCTGTGATCCGCTCTTTCTGCTTTCTCCTCACTTCGACTGTTCCTTCCTTTGGTCAGTTTCCATCTTTCTTCCTGTTGCTATTCTTTTGCTGTTTCACTGTCATCATATTTCAAACGTGCTCCATGCTAGACTCATACTCATCCTCATACAACTTTGTTCATCTGGCTGTCAAGCCAAAAGATGAAAGCAGACGTTTAGTAGGTGAATAAGCAGGGACTGCATATGTTTGAGCGGCCTAACGCTGGAAATGTGTCGGTACATGACCGCCTCTCGGGCCGGAAACACTAGTCAGGATTAAGGCTCGTACTCTGGTAACCTCCGCTATGCAAAACAGGCAAATCAGATGAGTCACGTGGTCTGTCTGGGTATATAAAGGGTAACGCTATAATCACTTCCGGCAGCTTTCTGGCCCCAGCCGTGGAAGTGCTGAGGTCCCACCGAGGTTTAACAGGTGCCCCGGTCCGGCCAGCGATTATGTGCTTCAGGAACAAATGTCGTCCAGGACAGCTGGAGGGTGGGGGGGGGTTAAAGAGTTGAGTGGGTTAAAGAGCTTGCCGGTGTTGGTGTAATTAAAGGAAAGGCGCTGGATTAAGTCTACTATGTTATCATATGTGTATTATTAACATGCTAATACAAAATGTAATATCACGGCCATCATGTCAGTGCTCAAGTGCGTATCTACAAACTAGACATACATTGAGATTGAGATACGCACATACTGGGAGTGATGAAGTCTAACAGCCAAACTGTAACGGTGGCTTTCACTCTCTCTCCCACAGGAACAAGTTTGTGGAGTTTGACATGAAGCCGGTGTGTAAGAAGTGCTACGAGAAATTCCCTCTGGAGCTGAAGAAGAGGCTGAAGAAGCTGTCTGAAACGGTTGCCCGGAAGTAAACAGGAAAAGAGGGAGAAATAGATGAGACCCCCCCCCCCCAGGTGGCCATGCAAGTCACATTTCCAGAGTTGACAATCGTATAAGAAAGCATTTGTGTGTTTTACATAATCGGTATGTTAAAGTTAGGTTGGTAATTTAAGCGTAACGTGCCACTTTTTGTCTTTTCTGTTAACAGAAGATCTTTTAATGATCTTGAAGCTGACAGATTGTTGTCAGTAGGTTTGAAATGAACCTGTTCAGTGCCTTTTGGGTCAAATACTGCACTGAATATTTTTCACATGCTTGCCTTATTTCACTATATACATTAAAGATGATGGTCCTGTATCTCAAAATGAGCTTTAAAAGAACATAGGAACATGAGGATGATAAAAAAGTATGATGCCTCGCCATGTGTCCTGTTTGATTTATGTTACTCTCGTATAATAATGCAGTAAACCCAAAGAAAGTTGAGCAAAATACAGTTTTATTAAATGTAGAATATAGGGCCTCATATTTCCTGTTTTCCACCAACATGTATTATTTTATGGATTATTAATGTGTATTTTCTTTTATATTATGCTAAATAAGTTTGTGTTCTCTATAAAGTTGACATTTGTTGTGTATTTACAGTTTGACATCATACTGTATCGTCCTTAATGCTACAGTGATGGACTCACCCGTCACCTGCAGTATGATGTGTGTGAAACAATCTCTGTATCAACTGGTATTTACACCGAGTTACCAGTTTATTACAATCTAATATAATCCAACACAACAGCCAAAATGAACCCCCAGTTTATACTGTTCAGTTTTTGTTTTATCTACTCCCATTTACAGTATTAAATACAAGATGGCGACTGGATATTAGAAGAAGCACCTCTGACACACTGTCAACAAACACTGAACATAATAAGCTTCACAGTAACAGGATTTATTGCAGGGGCAACTGGTAACTCTGTGCGTCTTGCAGCATGATGCCTTGTGGCATGTGCGGAGACCAAATGTTGGAGAACATGTGTCTCTGCTGTTTGTAATCCAGAGAAAGGGATCCTCTTAGAGGGGCGTACCGACTGCCTCGGAGCCTCTTAGGAAAGAAAGCCAACTGTTGCGACTGGGGAAAGAATAGCGTCACTTGAGCAGTATTTTAACATAGAATGCTTATCTTTTACCTAGTAGTTTAATAGAAAAACACATTCCACTATTATATAGACATTTCTTACTGTTTCACTACCTGTGCCACAACATTTGTCATGTAGAAGTAGAGCTCTCCTCTGAACTTCAGCTCCTCTAAAATAGGTCTGAGATGCCTCTACACAGACAGACACTGCTCTTATTCTGTATTTTATCTTTGCTTGTCAAGAGACGGTATTTATTCATGTAAACACACCAAAGTGCATGTTCTAGACTTGAATTGAAAGCTATTTTCATTATATCTACGGTAATTCTGTCTGCTCAGCTGAATAAACATTGTGTGTCAATCATACCAATGTGCATAGTAATGTTTTTTATGTTATGTCATGTTATATGCTAAATGTTTAAGCAGGTTTTGGCTTAATTGTTCTACATTGAAAGTAACATTTTTGGACTTACTTGAGCTATGAAACATAATATTGAGTAGGTGTTGTGGTACAACTTTACTCCCACTCATGCATAAAGTGCAGACAACATGCATGGATATAGAGGTAATTACGGCTTTATGACGCTTAATACACACTTTTAGTACTTGTAATACACTACTTACACTGTCCCTGATAAGGGGTTATGCATGGTTTAATAAAATAACTTTCTTTAAACCATTGCAGTTATTACTATTACTTATTATCTTTCCCTTTTATTGTCAATAAATATCCATCTTGCAAAATACAACCAAATGAGATTTTACTGGTGTTTGATGATTGTTATGTAGAATAATAAGCACATTATTTGAATTATACCTTATACACAAATAATGCAAAGAGTATGTGGTCCAGACAGATGGTTCACCCCACCTCTCCTTCAAAATAATGTGCGTCACCGTGCGTCACACTGAATACTCCGCATTCATTGGTTAAGGAGCCCGATTCAAGTGAGCGCATCACCCACGTGACCCCTCTGCCATTTGACTGTAATGAGACTGCGCAATGTGAGCAGTTAGCGTTACGGAGTGACAGTGGAACCGATATTAATGTTTTGTTGTGAATTCCCGGTACTCTTATGAACCATAGTCAACCGTTTTTAGAAGAATCCGTTTTTTGGGGGGAGTCATGCGGCGGAGTAAAGTTGAAGTGGACCGTTACGTCTCCTCCGTACAGAGTTCGTCTCCTTCACTCAAAGAGGTAAGTTGAGCCCCGGCGGCTAACTAACGTTAGCATGTCGCTGCCATCATGTCAGACCAGCATGTGTCAGCCAACCGGTATCAGGAAACAAGCAGGATGAAACAAGCACCAGTTGTTCTAAGATGTCGTTTTGTCCGTTAACTTGGATTGTGTGTTCAGTGTAACGTCCGTTAACTGTTCCTGGTTAGCAACCAGCTAACCGTCGGTTAACTGCCCGGCGTGTGGTCCTTCCTTTAGACCGGTCCTCCCATTTCTACCCACAAATTGGCGGCATGGGTCTTGTTACAGCAGCGCTAGCCACAATTAGCCGTGCTAGTTAGCCACCACTTGCACAGCTATACTTTGATTTAAGTTACGCGCACAGCTAGTAACGTCACTAGTTTAATACGTTACCGTCTGTGAACAACATGGCTTTAATCTCCCCTCATGTATATTAACACCTTACTAGCTGTACGCCAAAAACCTTAACGTTACTCAGGAAGCGTAACGTTATACCTGTTAGCTTAACTGCTGACTAAGTTACTTGTAAACAGAAGTTACTTGACTGGCTAACTTAACGTTAAGCATAACACATTTTCTATATACAATAACCTCATATTTTAGGTTGTTTGACACTGTTGGAATCAGGGCATTAAATGACACCAAACCACACGAATTACAAAGTAAAGTCTTTGAAGTAAAGATAGCCAAATGTTCCAGAGACACAACCTATATCTAAGTGTAAAGGTCATTTGTATCCAGGAAACTGTAAGACAAATTATGTTATCCTTGTGCCTGCTAGCTAACATAACTGCTATAAATATGAATACTATTACTTCAAACATTGTTGGTTCATTGATATTCCTCTTGAATGTTTTCTTTCCACAGAAGCCAGTCAAAGGGTTTTTATTCGCCAAATTGTACTTCGAAGCAAAGGAATATGAACTGGCCAAAAGGTGAAGGACACAAGCTTTTCTGTTGTTGACTGGATGTATCATTGTTTCTCAAGAGGTCTCCATTGTGTTGATATAAATCTTACATCTTTCATGCTCTTCCTAGACATGTATCCGAGTATCTCAAAGTCCAGGAGAGGGATCCGAAAGCACACAAATTCCTGGGACAGCTCTTCGAGAGAGAGGGAGACATCAACAAGGCAGTAGGATGTTACAAGGTAGGAAGAACATGTCACTGTGGGGGGGGGGAAGGGGCAAAGCATTTCTTCCTTAAACCCTTCTTTCCTGCATTAAATGACTACATTTGAATGCAGCCAAACCTGCAGCGTGGATGCAAATCTGTAAACTGCATTACAGCTCATTTGGCTGCTGGCATCTGACTTTCCTAACATCCTTATTCCTAATATTTCGTTTTTTCTCTGTGTGTACAGACAACCTATTACGACAAAATGCATCCTAGTCTATGGGGTTTCTCAACTACATCGCATAGAAAGTGCACAGAGCCAAAGAAATTCAATAACATCAATGTACAAATAGAAGAAAAAATACAAGATGTCTGTTTGTACCAATCTCAATTATTGGTGGTCCAACCATGCTCTCTGTTCTTACCATTTTTCATATCAATACCACAAAGATTTACATGTTTTCTTTCCGTCTTTGGTGTCAATTATGTGAAAGTTGCGAAAACTAATTTAATTTGAAATGCAGCAGGTTAAACATATTTAGCCACCTAAAAGAAGGAAGAAGCCGTATCAGTGTGCTTACACGTACACTGGAGCTGAACTGAAAGTGATTCTTATCTATACTGTTACAAATGGAGTGTGGTGGCTTTGAAGAGCGCATAGATAAGTTTCACTTTCAGTTCACTTCACTGTTAGAAAGACAAGATGAAGCTGTGAACATATTCTAAATATAGCATACGCTTAAACGGTTATTTACTTTATTTGAAGTGAGCCTTTCTTTTAGGTGTAGCCCCTGTCCACATCAGCACATTGCTTTGTTCTTGTGCCGACAGTCCTCTACTGTAGATAATCCGCTGACTATGAATGACTACCTCATACAGCCCCACTTCAAAACACCTGAACTATCCCTTTAATGCCCCTAAATGCACCAGCAGGGAAACTTTTTAATAGGCCTATCCACACCTGTATTGCCATGTTATGATAATATAACTGACCTTATAAAGTGTGCTGTATGCATGTTTTGAAAGATTTATCAGAGGTAATTGTTACTGTAAGGAAATTGACTCTCAAGTCATTTGTATTTAGCCCAAAATTACAAATGAATAACCTCTTACGACGTCTTAGTGGTGGAACAATAGTTGCCAACCTACTGGTCTTTCTATGTTTTTGAGAAGAGTGTTGCCCTTTGGATAGATCTGATGTCTGCAGGCTTTTGTTAAAAACTGACGTGTGTGTGTGTGTGTGTGTGTGTGTGTGCGTGCGTGCAGCGGTCAGTGGACTTGAACCCAGCCCAAAGGGATCTGGTGCTGAAGGTGGCTGAGTTACTGGTCAGTAAGCAGGAATGTGACAGCAGAGCAGAGTTCTGGGTGGAGAAAGCTGCCAAGCTGCTGCCAGGAAACCCTGCCGTCTTCAACCTGAAGGTGAGGTTCCCTTTGATCCAGCAAGACCTCCATCAGTGAACTGCTGAAGTCATCTCGTGCCATTCTTTTAACTCGTCTTTAACTGCCGCTCTGTGCAGGAGCACCTGTTGAGTCGTCAGGGTCAGCCGGGTTGGAACCGGTTGTTCGACCTCCTCCAGGACGAGCTGGCGGCGAGGCCAGCTGACGCTCATGTGAACGTGAAGCTGGTGCAGCTGTTCTGTCAGGACGGGCGGCTGGACGAAGCCGTTAAACACTGCCTGGCTGCCGAGAAAAGGGGCCTGCTGAGCCACAACCTGGACTGGTACGAGGTGGTGGTGCGCACACTGCAGGTCAGCATGAAAGAAGTGTACATATTTGAAAGCTTCTATGGTGTTCTTTGTGTTTCATATCTTTAAATCTAACCTGTTTAACTTCAAAACAATAGAATAAAATGAATGGCCTTTGTTGCAGGATTATATAGCTCAGCCCAGCGTCTCTGGTAATGAGAAGACATGTCGGCGTCTCCAGAGAGAGCTGCTGTTGGCCCACTGCAGCCTGCTCAGAATCACACTGTCTGAGAGCAGCATGAAGCCGAGGCCCGATGCGCTCACAGGGTAGGTCAAGGCTAAGGTGCTGCATAATAAATAAAGGAGAAACACTGAAACTGCTGCATATTCAAACTGTGTTTGTTTGTGTGTGTGTATAGTTTTGACCAAGCTATGCAGACGCTGAGCAGCATTGCTGGCCGCCACTCAGACGATCTTTGTGAGACGTTTGTGGAAATGAGAGGTCACCTCTACCTGCATGCTGCCACGCTGCTGTTGAAGCTGGCCCAGGACCACCAACAGACCTGGAGGGCTGTCATTGACCTGGCTGCACTGTGCTACCTGCTGGCATACCAGGTACTGACACTTTAAAACACTTGACAGCTGCTTTCCAACACCAGTTAAGTGTCTTGGTTTCCTTTTAACAGACTTTATTTTGGAGCCAAGGACAGAAACCTTTGAACACAGTTTGTTTTGTTTTGTCCGTCCACCAGGTCCCGAGACCGAAGGCTAAAGTGACCAAAAGAGACCAGTCTGCCCCACAGCTCCTGGAGCTGCTGGCCAACGACCGACAGAGTCAAGCCGGTCACATGTTGCTGAATCTGAGCACTGACTCATCCACCTTGATCAGAGAGGTCTGTCCATGTATTCTAGCTCAGTTTAGTTAAAGGTTCTGGCCCTTACTGAAGGGCAATGTAATAAATTGATTGGATTAATTTAAGCCTGCATGCATAAAATAAGACAGGTGCATACCACTCAATCACAACCATGGTAGATGCACTAGTGCCTTCTCTTAACAGTCTAACACTAACACCACTAACACTTTTTCTTTTATGTTTTCTCTGCGTAGGTGGTGGAGGCGTTTGGGAACCGTAGTGGTCAGAAGTCTCTGTTTGAATTCCTGTTTGGACCACAGGCCTCCACTGGAGCTTCCTTTATTGCCAACGATGACATTCATTCCATTAACACTACGGCTCCAGAGCTCAATCAACTCGTCAAATGCGACGCTGGTACGAAGCCAATAATCTGCCTGAGCACTTAAGTAGCCTGAAGATTTCTTTTCTTTTCAATTCAGGTCCACATTGCAGTCAATATATTTTTATTTTAGTCCCTCTGTATGAACTTTATTGGCAATTAAATGTGTAATGCAAATGCAGAACCCAATGTTGCATGAAAAGTATCGCAATAATATTGTATCATGATATGTATTGCCTCACCAGATTCTTGCCAGTACACATCTCTACTCTGTACGACACTGTAATAACTCTGATGCCTCCTCTATAGGCTCCATCCTGCTGCATGCTGGCGACTTGCAACATCTGAGCTGGTTGGGGCTACAGTGGACCCTGCTGGCCCAGAGACCAGACCTGCGGGACTGGCTGCAACAGCTGTTTCCAAGGCTAACTCTGGAAACCTCCAAGCTGGACACCAACGCGCCAGAGTCCATCTGCCTGCTCGACCTGGAGGTAGGTGGAACCACGTGAGCGGAAGATGAAGCTTTGCAGGAGAGGTGAAACTGTATTTGATATGCCGACTTAACATTTATGAATGACCATACTGAGCAGTTCTGGTTTACTCCCTCCAGGTGTTTGTACATGGTGTGGTGTTCTGTAGCCACTGTCAGCTCCAGGAGACGGCGAAGATCAGCAGCGGAGTGAACCCGCAGCAACAGCAGCAGCTCTACGAGCCTCGCTGCCTCCCCCTCCCCCTCCTCCGCCTCTTGACCACCGACAGACAGAGGGAGTGGTGGGACGCCATATACAGCCTCATTCACAAACGAGCAGCGTGAGTAAAACAGCTTAAAAACAAACTGTGTATTTACCAAAATATACGCCGTTAAAATGATTACATGAGTTAGTTTTGTCCACCCAAACTGTTTCTGTGGTTAGATTCTGGTGATGATCTCTGCTATTCCCAATAAGTGACACAATCAGGCCAAAAGGGAGCACCTGCTCATTTTAGTTTACAAATCGTGTGTCCTTGTATTCACTGTTTTTGTTTCTCCTTGTAGTCCTGGTATGTCGGCCAAACTGCGGATGATTGTGCAGCATGGACTGAGCTCTCTGAGGGCCGGAGAGAAACACGGGCTCCAGCCAGCCATGGCCATCCACTGGGCCCAGTGTCTCAGCCAGACGGTACATACACAGCCACAGCCACATTCACACACACACACACACACACACACACACACACACACACGCGCATGCCTCTCCACCTGCTGCTTTCTGTCACTTTTCCTTCAGCTGTTGAATGTGAACAAGATTAAGATGCATGGACAGCCACATGTGCTGGTTCTCTGTGTGTACGTTGGTTTCATGGTAGAAACTACTTGTGTCAAAAGTATATGAAGTGTTTGTCGTACCTTTTTTAATGTTTTATGCCCTGCATCAAGCTAATGTGGCACTAATGTGGCAGGCGTATCTTCTTTTCTTGATGCTCAGCAACTTTTTTATCCTTAATCAACCCAGGGCGATGGAGTGAACTCGTACTACGACCAGAAAGAGTACATCGGCCGCAGTGTCCACTACTGGAAAGTTGTACTTCCACTGTTGGAAAGGATCAAGAACAGACGCAGTATACCAGAACCACTTGAGCCACTTTTCATACACTTTCCCTCCAAAGATATTCAGGTTAATACCGTCAGGTTTTTCTTTTATTATATGAAATGTTGGATATAAGTGTTAATGGTTGGGCGCCCCTTGTGTCCACTCCTAAATCGTGATGATTTATAGAATAATGTTTGATCCTAATACATAGTTGTAAGCTGGGTCACAGGTTTACAGTTTTTGTGACATTTTTCAATCCCTTTAGGTTTGGGGTTTGACTCCCAGTGAGGCCACTACAGCAAATATATGCACCGTTGATACTAAATGGGTGTTTAGAATGAAGAATTTGCCAAATGATCGTTCCATGTCGTTTCAGGTTGGCTTACAGATTGTATGTTTCTTTTCAGATGTCTTCTGTGAAGGGCCATGAAGACGAAGCCAATATTGCGTATTCGGTTCTCCTCGACATTGAAGGCAAGACGGAGGAGGCCATCGCTACTTTGGAATCCATCAATAACATGTCATCCATCTGGCATTTGGCACAGGTAAGAAATAAGTTTCTCTTTCACCATCTGAATTAAATGTTTGCTGTCTGTTCAGTCCTTGTTTTTTATAGATGTGCACTAAAGAGATTTTTGTTTACAGAAGAACCAGTTTACTTCCTCCTCCCATTCATGGGAGCTAGTTGTCCAATAGTTCCCTTTTAAGTAGGAATAGTGCATTGCCAATAATTATTGAGTTGTCTTCTTCAGAATATAAAACAAACATTGTGGAGATTTCAGCACAATAAGCATGCAGTTTGGGAGCATATCGGTTGAATAATGCAACTAAACCACCTCTGCTCTGTCTGACAGTATTACATTTGTTTGTTTTTTCTCGGTATATACATCCTCTGAGCTGCTATCTGGAACAACACCCAACTGACAAACAAATTCCTTCAAATGTGATTGGTTCATCTCTGATATGGCTGTCGGTGCCTCTGACACCTGTACATGCCTTTTGACATGTGTTTTCTACAATGTGCTGTGCTTCCTTGGCAGATCTACCAGCGGCTATCAGAGGAGGCCAGCAGCGGAGTTGAGGAAACCCAAGACAGGTGCATCACTTTTCTGAGAAAGTTCAGGACCTACCTGTCCAAGATCTACAACGCCAATGCAGATGACATTGAGAAGGTAAGTCCCATTTGCTTTTACTGGTTAATGTGAACAACTCTGCAGCTGTGTAACCATTTATCACACCTGTGTCCCAGCTGCCTGTCTCCATGGAGGAAGTCGTGGACCTCCTGACTGATGTGAACCAGCAGCTGGGTGAGAGTGCGGAGGCTTTGGATGAAGAGGAGAAGGAGGAGGGTCGAAGAGGACTGGCCCACTCCAGCCCCCCTCATCCCATGGAAACCTCTACCACAGTATCCCACATAAAGTTCTCCACTCTGTCTCCTAACAAAAGCATCATATCTCCTTCTAAAAGACACCTGGTAGGTTCAGCTCACTGATGCTAATTCAGAAGACCATCAGAGATTTCTTCATATCATCTGTATGTTTTCAGAAATATCAATCCACACAAATGAGTAACTTTTAATTTCTTTCTCCTGTCGTTCAGATTTCTCCCAAGACACCACCTCATTGGGTGGAGGACCAGAAAAGTCTCCTCCAGATGCTTTGTCAGCAAGTGGAAGCCCTCAAGGTCAGGATAAGAGATTAAACATCTCTTTTTTGACAGTCTACAATAATTAACATAAGAATAACTTGGTGTATGATGTGTATATTCTACATTTTGTGAAGATGTAAAATGAAGTCGCGTCTCATTAAGCTCCATGTTTTCCAGAACGAGGTTCATGATCTGAGACACAACTCTTCAGGGAACGCAGGCTCCCCTCATCACAAGATGTATGGTGAGAGCTACGGGGCCGAGGGCCTCCAGGAGCCCTTTACCCCGGTCCAGTCCTACCATGGGGCCCCTCTAACAGGTCAGCACACTCCATAGAACCAAAGCATGAATACATTTATAGTGCAGTATTTTTGTCTATAAGCATTTGATAGAAATACTTTTTACATGCATAAATATATATTTATATATTTCCATCTTTTTTTCCAAGTTGCCACCACAGCCTCCTCGGCGTACTACAACCAGTCTCCAGCTTACAACTCTCAGTATCTCCTGCGCACAGCAGCAAATGTCACCCCCACTAAGGTAACTATCACTATTTAACGCTTGTTCACAGTAATAAACTTGTTCAGACTTTATTGAATGACGTGTGATTGATTTGTTCTCTCTCTTCACACAGGGCCCAATGTATAATATGAACCGTATGCCAGCTCAGCAGCATATGTATGCCTACCAGCAGCCCACTCATACGCCTCCACTGCAGACGGCCCCAGCCTGCATTTACCCTCCTCAAGAACAGGTCTTTGGAGCTCCTCTTCGGTTTGAATCGCCGGCCACAAGCCTTCTTTCACCATATAGTGAAGAATATTATGGGCAGAGTGTAACCCAACAAACCACTAACCCTCCCCTGCCTGAACCCGGCTACTTCACTAAGCCATCGGTAGTCCCCGTTCAGCCACCTAAGAGCCTTGATGGGAAGCCTATGGACTTTGGGAAGCTCTCCTTCAGCCAGCAGGCGCCTGCTGAAGTCCCTAAAGTGCCCAGTTTCGGAGCAGGGGCAATCGCCCAGTCAACACCTTTAGCTGATTTTAAATTCAACTCCAACTTTAAATCCAACGATGGAGATTTCAGTTTCCCACCTTCCCAGTCCAAGCACAGTGAAAGTCTGCTGGGTCTTCTTACGTCAGACTTCCCTAAAATAGATACCGTCCCAGAGAAGCCTCCCGCTCAGGAGCAACCCGCCAGCCAAACGGGCATCTTCACCTTTGGAAATAAAAGTGCTCCTGGCTTCTCCTTAACTGATTCTGCACAGAGCCCACGCACTGGAAGTCTCTTTGGAAATGTGGATCAGCCATTTTCATTTGGGGATGTCCCCAAGCTGGCGTTTGGGGTTGAAGAAGAACGAGCAGCAGAGAGCGACAATGAGAGCACTCATGTTGACGAGGATGAAGACGGTCCTCACTTTGACCCCATCGTACCCCTTCCTGATAAAGTAGATGTGAAAACAGGTGAGGAGGAGGAGGAGGAAATGTTTTGCAACCGGGCAAAGCTGTTTCGATTTGACACGGACACAAAGGAGTGGAAGGAGCGGGGCATCGGCAATGTTAAAATCCTAAAACACAGCGCCAAAGGGAAGGTCCGCCTCTTAATGAGGAGGGAGCAGGTGCTTAAGATCTGTGCAAACCACTACATCAATGCCGATATGCTACTGAAACCGAATGCTGGCTCTGACAAATCCTGGGTCTGGAATGCCATTGATTATGCAGATGAGGAGCCTAAGAATGAACAGCTGGCCATCCGCTTCAAGACATCAGATGAGGCATCGCTTTTCAAAGCCAAGTTTGAGGAAGCCCAGAAAGTTGTTCTCAAATCAGCAAAAAAGCACGATCAACGGGAGAAAAAAGAGGAAAACGCGAAAGGTTCTGAATCACTGGCAGCCCAGTTTGCCCGTAAAGATGGGGAATGGGATTGCACTGTGTGCTGTGTACGAAACAAACCCACGGATATGCAATGTGCCGCTTGTCAAAGTGCCAATCCCAATTCTTCATCCAAGCCAGACATTCAGGTTGCCGGTGAAACCAAAGCCAGTCCCTTCACTTTCAAATTCGGTACAGATTCATCAAAGCCCAGTAGTTCTGGCTCTGCTTTTACTGGATTTGGTGCTTTTGGAGCATCTATGCCCTCCTCATTCACATTTGGCACCTCAAAACCTGCTGACGCAGTAACCAGTGCATTTGGTTCTGGTTTTGGGTCTCAGTTTGGCAAGAAGCCGGACCAATGGGAGTGTGATGTGTGTGAAGTAAGAAACGAGGCCTCTGCAGACAGTTGTGTTTCCTGTAAAGCTCCAAAAGCCTCAGATAAAACAACTGCAACAGCACAAACGGCCCCACCTGCAGAAGCACCATCTATATCTGCTGTGGGCTCTGGATTTGCTTCCCAGTTTAGCAAGAAGCCCGGGCAGTGGGACTGCAATTTATGTGAAGTAAGAAATGAAGTCTCTGCTGACAATTGTGTTTCCTGTAACACCCCCAACCCTGCTTCTTGTAAAGCCTCTCCTAAAACAACTACGACGGCACAAACGGTACCAACCGCAGAAGCACCATCTATACCTGCTATTGGCTCTGGATTTGCTGCCCAGTTTAGCAAGAAGCCCGGGCAGTGGGACTGCAATGTCTGTGAAGTAAGAAACGAAGTCTCTGCTGACAATTGTGTCTCCTGTAACACCCCCAACCCTGCTTCTTGTAAAGCCTCTCCTAAAACAACTACAACGGCACAAACGGTACCAACCGCAGAAGCACCATCTATACCTGCTGTCGGCTCTGGATTTGCTGCCCAGTTTAGCAAGAAGCCCGGGCAGTGGGACTGCAATGTCTGCGAAGTAAGAAACGAAGTCTCTGCTGACAATTGTGTCTCCTGTAACACCCCCAACCCTGCTGCTAAACCAACAGAGGGGGTTCCAGTAGCATCAAATCTGCCAGCAGTGTCTGGATTTGGGGCTGATTTGACAAAAACGGAAGGGCAGTGGGACTGCAATAGCTGCCTGGTCAGAAATGATGCATCAGCTGCAGAATGTGTTCCCTGTCATTCCCCACATGCCACTCCCTCTTTAGCAGCCATGTTTGCCATGAAGGACGGGGAGTGGGAGTGTGACGCTTGTCTGGTGAGAAACGATGCCTCTGCCGATAACTGTGTGGCCTGTCAAGCGGCGAATCCCAACGCTAAAAGCACAACCAGCACGGCTCCCTCGGCCTCCGCGTTCAGCTTTACATTTGGCAACAAAAGTTCATCAAGCCAGCCGGCTGGGACTGGATTTACAATGCCTTTTGAAACTGGCAGCGCTTTTCAGTTTGGTCCAAACAAAGAGAAAAGCTCAGCTGCCTCTTTTAAGTTTGAAGTTCCTCCGTCTGGATCTAACGCCACAAGTTCTTCAGGCTTCTCTTTCTCAATGCCCAGTGCAGCTGGTAGCTTCAAGTTTGGCATTCAGGACTCTGCACAAGACACTCCCTCCACTGATGATCAAATGCCTCCATCAGGGTCGGCCTCCAGTTTTCTGAAAAGCATCGCTGACAAGCACAAGGAGCAAGAAAATGTGTCTACTCCCTTAGTGGACCAAACAGAGCAAGAGGAAAATCCATTGATTTCTGGAAAAACCTCAACATTCGGTTTTGCTGACTTGGCAGAGTCCTCTGAAGGAGACTTTAAGTTTAGCCAGGACGACCCCAATTTCAAAGGTTTCTCTGGGGTTGGTGCGCAGCTGTTCACGATCCCCACCAGGGCAGAGGCCACCAATGAGCTGGAAGAAGACGACATGTACAAAACCGAGGAAAACGACGACATCCAGTTTGAACCAGTGGTCCAGATGCCTGACAGGGTGGACCTGGTGACGGGGGAGGAGGATGAACTGGTTCTCTATTCTCAGCGTCTCAAACTGTTCCGATTTGACACAAGTCAGTGGAAAGAGCGGGGGGTAGGAATCCTTAAATTCCTGAAAAACACCTCTAACGGCAGGCTGAGGGTGCTGATGAGAAGAGAGCAGGTTCTGAAGGTGTGCGCCAACCACTGGATCACCACCACCATGAATCTTAAGCCCCTGGCCGGCTCAGACAAAGCGTGGATGTGGATGGCCAATGACTTCTCTGACGGGGATGCTAAACTTGAACAGTTGGCCGCCAAGTTTAAGACCCCAGAGCTGGCTGAGGAGTTTAAGGAGAAGTTTGAGGAGTGTCAGAGACTTCTCTTGGACATTCCCCTACAAACCCCTCACAAGCTTGTTGACTCGGGCAGAACCGCACGCCTCATTCAGAAGGCAGAGGAAATGAAGTCTGGTTTAAAAGACCTGAAGTCCTTTTTGACCGACGAGAGAACAAAGATCAAAGAAGACGACAGACAGGGAGACGTTACAACATCCAGCAATGTTTCAAACCTTGTGATCAAGCCTCTCGGTGAAACCACCGGCCCCACCTTAGAGTGGGACAACTACGACCTAAGAGAAGATGCCTTAGACGATACCGCTGACTCATCAGTCTATGCCTCTCCTCTGGCCAGCAGCCCCGTGAGAAAGAACCTCTTCCTCTTCGGAGAATCCACCGGTGGATTTAACTTCAACTTCCAACCCGGCATCAGCCCCTCCAAGTCTCCTGCGAAGCTGAACCAGAGCAGATCCTCAGTGGGCACCGATGACGAGCAGGATGTGACCCAGGACGAGGAGAGGGACGGCCAGTACTTTGAGCCCGTGGTCCCCTTACCGGATCTGGTGGAGATTTCTACAGGGGAGGAGAATGAACAGGTGGTCTTCAGTCACAGGGCCAAGCTGTATCGCTACGACAAGGAACTGGGCCAGTGGAAGGAGAGGGGCATCGGAGACCTCAAGTTCTTGCAGAATTTCGACACCAAGCGAGTGAGGTTGATAATGAGGAGAGACCAGGTCCTTAAGATCTGTGCCAACCACTGGATCACAGCAGCCATGAAGCTGGAGCCCATGAAGGGAGCGGAGAAGGCCTGGGTCTGGAGTGCCCTGGACTTTGCTGAAGTAGCAGAGGGTAACATTGAGCAGCTGGCTGTGAGGTTCAAGCTGCAGGACACTGCGAACACATTCAAGCAGGTATTCGAAGAGGCCAAGGTTGCCCAAGAAACAGGGGAACTCATGACTCCGGTGGCGTCCGGGGTTGCCACACCTCAAGACGGTGGACCTGCAGCGTCTCCACAGGCGGCTACACCTGTGTGTGGGAAGGCAGCCATTGCTGTTCTGGAGGAGACCACAAAGGAACGTACAGAGCTTCCCGCCGAGTGTAAGCTGAGTGCAACCGTGTCCCCAAGTCCAGTCAACCCCTCAAAGACAGTGGTGTCCCCCCCGAAGTTTGTCTTCGGCACTCAAAGCCTTCAGAAGTTTTTCGGCTCTCCTAAATTTCACTCTGAGACTGAGGACTCTGCATCCGGGTTCACAGCCAAAGATTCTGGACGTCCTGGCAAGGCTTCACCCGCATTCAAAATCCCAGAGAAAGGTAAAAAAAAAAATCTTTATTTGTCTGATTTGTTTTTGAGAGAGCATAACAATTGTTTTTGAGTTTTCCTCCATTGTCTTGTTTCATCTGCATCTCATTGCTCCAGCGTAATCTTGACCCAGCCAAGACCCGTCTCCAAATTTGCTAGGACAGAAATTGTATTCCTGATTTCGCATTTCCTCCCCATGTAGCCACTTTATAGACATTGTTTCAATATGTTGTTTCATTATATCCAGATATTCTGTACGTATTAGTAAAACTATGCAGAAAACGATCTACTTTTCATCTTGACACTTTTGGCTGTGTTTTATGGTTATGATACCAGCCTCACAATTAGTTTCTCTTCGCCCAACAACCCATCATCCTTTAGGGCTGGATTTTAGGCTTTTCAAAGATAACCCAATGGCTTTTTGGACCAGCACATCAACAACCCAATTTGAGCCCCCAGGTACTCTAATCACTGCAGTGTGTGTTAACACTTCTCAGCTGTCACCTGGCTGGCCCTTATCACTAGACAGAAATAACCCGGATGCACGGAGTGGAAAACAACATTCATGCTAACGTGTTGCATGTCCAGTGTGTGGAGGTGCAGTTTTAATTGTAGCACCTATGTCACAAGATGTCTCGCACAAGAAGGGAGTATATCTGCTAGTTCACCAGGGTCATGTGCAGTTAAATCATTCATAACAATGAGTTTAAACATAAGGTTTGTTCTTAATAAAATCTTGTTAGTTTGTGCTCTAAAATAGTTGTTTGATTTAGTCTTTACACCGTCTCTCATATGCAAACGTCCAGTCTCTCATTTCATGAATCCAATAGACCGAATCAAGCTTTTGCATAGCAACAGGAGACACCAGTGGATCTCTTTTGTAAGGTGAGCTGAGAAGATTCCTCGGAGAGGAATGAACTGGGCAAACGTCACATGTGCCATTTTTAGTGCAGGATGTGGAGCAACAGCATGAAATGCAATTCCCCGTTTAGTCTGGCTCCTGCCAGCGATGTGCACCTCAGCAAAGGCTAATTAGAGTAGAAGCTCAGGTATTTAATGCTATAATACCATGTGTCCTACAGTAAGTCTCCCAAATGTAGTAAGAAAATAAACAGACAGACGTATGCAGAAAGTTCTCTTAGTAAAACTTGTCTTTGATTTGTAAATCAAATGCATGCTATTCGTGTTTTTGCTGTGCATGAGCGTGGAACTAACACCTATGATTATGAAGAGAATAAAGCAGTTTAGTCTCTTCTAAGCAGTTCCTCCTCACTGTGTTGGTCTTCTTCTATTGTATCTGTCATAGGGTCGCCTCAGGGAGCGGGAGGCAGTGCCGGCTCGGATGAGGATGAGGAGGTGGAGGTGGTCTATGTCAGGGAACCCACTGAGGAACAGGCCGCTTTAGCCAACAAGCTCCTGCTGCCTCTCACCTTCTTCTGCTACCAGAACGAACCCGGCTACACCAGCGACGATCCAACTGATGGTGAGACATAAAGCTAAGAAACAAAGAGTATGAAAGTATGTGTTGTTGACATGAACACGGTGAATACAAAGACTCTTTCATTACACTTATGACTCGTGAGGTTTTTTATTTTCAGATGAGGACTTTGAGTCAGCAGTAAGCGCCTTGAATGGAAAGCTCTACCCTGATCCTCCTGAGAGAAAGGCTGCAGCATGTGGTGATGGTATGAATCTCATATCCTGTCACATTTTATCCAGTTACTCGCCCTCACCATTCACTTCATGGCAATCAGAGGCAATGCTATCCTCGCCTGCCACTCATTCTTGAGCCCTAAACTTGTGTGTACCGCATACAGAGCCAGACTGCCAGGTGGTGTGGGAAAAGAAGCCGACGCCGGAGGAGGAGGAGAAGGCCAAAAGCCTCCAGCTTCCACCCACCTTCTTCTGCGGCCTGAGCACCACAGACAGCGACCCGGACCACGACAAGCCCGAAGACTTTGAGACAGAAGTCCGCAAGGCGCAGCAAGACCTGGTAACAGACACAAGCCTTAGAAATACAGTGCAGTTAAATAAACAACTAAATGTGTATCTTGGATTGTTTTTTTCACTAGTCTGAAAGATGTTATGGAAGCAAAACAGACCTAATTCTTAAAATGTATCGGTGCATAAAAAACAGTTTTGCCTCGTGTGTCTCGCTTTAACCAGTGAGTTTTATTTGTTAATGTAGCATCAAGAGAGCATCTGTCTTATCGTAGTTGCATTGTTTCAGGGGGCCCAGTTAAACCAAGCTGAAGAAGCCTCCAGCAGCCCCGCTGCAGCTCCAGAAGAATCAACATCTGGCCCGTCATCCAGCAGCCCTGCTGTAGCTCCAGAAGAACCAACATCCGGCCCGTCATCCAGCAGCACAGAAGCTGAAGAAGCCTCCAGCAGCCCTGCTGTAGCTCCAGAAGAACCAACATCCGGCCCGTCATCCAGCAGCACAGAAGCTGAAGAAGCCTCCAGCAGCCCTGCTGTAGCTCCAGAAGAACCAACATCTGGCCCGTCATCCAGCAGCACAGAAGCTGAAGAAGCCTCCAGCAGCCCTGCTGTAGCTCCAGAAGAACCAACATCTGGCCCGTCATCCAGCAGCACAGAAGCTGAAGAAGCCTCCAGCAGCCCTGCTGTAGCTCCAGAAGAACCAACATCTGGCCCGTCATCCAGCAGCACAGAAGCTGAAGAAGCCTCCAGCAGCCCTGCTGTAGCTCCAGAAGAACCAACATCTGGCCCGTCATCCAGCAGCACAGAAGCTGAAGAAGCCTCCAGCAGCCCTGCTGTAGCTCCAGAAGAACCAACACCTGGTCCGTCATCCAGCAGCACAGAAGCTGAAGAAGCTTCCAGCAGCCCTGCTGTAGCTCCAGAAGAACCAACATCTGGCCCGTCATCCAGCAGCTCCGCTGTAGCTCCAGAAGAACCAACATCTGGCCCGTCATCCAGCAGCACAGAAGCTGCAGACAGCACGTCTGCACCGGAGCAGCAGACCTCAGACCAGCCAACCGAGACTCGGAGTGAAGCTCTTGGCAGCAGCTCTCCCATTGACCTGTCGACTAAGAAGAGCCCAGAACCAGAGTCCAGCAGTGGGCCTTCAATTACAGCCATTGAAGGTATAGAGCACGTACTGTTCATCACTACAGTTAAATATATTTTGCTGATTATACTTGTATACCGGTACTTTTACTTAAGTAAGATCTTGAATGCGTCTATATTAGATGTTCATGTTGTTGTGTCCAACCCACTGTCTGCTGGAATCCTGCATACAGAATCAAAGAAACTGCATTCACTTCTGTATTTCATGACGGCTTTTTGGCTCCCACCACAGACCCCGACTTTGGTTTCCAGTCGTTGGGAGGCTCCTCCTTTGCTGATCTGGCCCAAACCACAGACGCATATGCATTTGGAACTCAAGGTTTGCTTCAACATTGACATTTTCTTACGATTTTTGACAACTGACTGTCTACATACAACTCAACAAAATTATATTCCACCACATATTTATTTCTTCTCTTTTATGAAGACACCGACTTCTCATGGGCGAATGCTGGAGCGACAGTATTTGGGAAAGCTTTGGCGCCAAAAAACGGCGGCGAGGGGGGCAGCGATGAAGAGGACGCTTCTAATAACGGGGACATTCACTTTGAGCCGATCGTGTCACTTCCAGAGGTACCTTTTTAAAAATGCCGGACTGTTGGTGTTTTATTTTAGACATTAAATTGAAGTTCCGTGAATGACGTACAGGGCCACACCTCGTCCTTGTGTGATTGTGTGTCTCTCTCAGGTGGAGACCAAGTCTGGAGAAGAGGATGAGGAAATCCTGTTCAAGGAGCGCGCCAAGCTGTACCGGTGGGACCGAGACCTCGGCCAGTGGAAGGAGCGCGGCGTCGGGGACCTCAAGATCCTCTTCCACCCGACCAAACGCTTCTACCGAGTCCTGATGAGAAGAGAGCAGGTGCTGAGGGTTTGTGCCAACCACACCATCACACAGGCGATGGATCTCAAGCCCATGAACGCCTCGGCTAACGCGCTGATCTGGACCGCCACCGACTACTCGGGTACGCATTTTTGTCCTGAAAAATGATCTCCAGAAAAGAGTGGGAACATTGCATGTGTGTTGATGCTCTGTAGCTGTCCTCTTGCTGATGGTCTCTTGTCTTTCCCTCCGTTTTTCAAGATGGCGACAGTGCAGTGGAGCAGCTGGCGGCCAAGTTCAAAACCCCCGAAATAACCGAATCCTTCAAGAAGACTTTCTGTGAGTGTCAGAGCCGCACGGGCCAAATCGAAGGCGATGGGTCGTGTATCTCCTCACCGCAGATGTCCAGAGTTCAGGAGCACTCCAGAGACACGAACCCCCAGGTGTTCCTCCAAGTGACTGCCGACGGCCAACCGCTGGGCACCATCACCGTAGAGCTGTTCTCCCACATCGTCCCAAAGACGGCAGAGAACTTCAGGGCTCTCTGTACCGGCGAGAAGGGCTTCGGGCTCCGGGACTCCATCTTCCACCGAGTCATACCGGCCTTCATGTGTCAGGTACGGCGATCACATGACCGCAGTTTCACACATAATTAAGATGTGAAAGATGGTGGTTTTTGTATGTAGCAGATTTCAGTGTAATATTACTAAGTTCCCCATTGGTCCTTTTTAGGGCGGTGACGTCACCAACGGCGACGGCACAGGAGGAAAGTCCGTCTACGGCAGCAAGTTTGAGGACGAGAACTTTGACGTGCGGCACACAGGCCCCGGCATTCTGTCAATGGCCAACCGGGGGCGCGACACCAACAACTCCCAATTCTTCATCACCCTGAAGAAAGCCGAGCACCTGGACTTCAAACACGTGGCTTTCGGCTGGGTTCGGCAAGGCATGGATGTTGTGCAACAGATGGGAGAGCTGGGCACAAAGGGAGGCAAGCCCGCAAAGAAGCTCGTCATCACAGACTGTGGACAGCTGTAGCGTTTTAAATGTTAAGATCCAGATGTACAGCTAAAGTCAAAAAAGACTTTGGATAATGACGCGTTTCCTGCTAGACCCGAAACCATTGTCATTGTCGGCATCTGAGAATTAAACGGTGATTACAGGACTACGGATCAAGACCCTTCATCTAGAAACTTGATTCCAGTAGCCTGGAATAATAAATATATATTTTGCTATCCTATAACATGATCAGAATTGGCAAACATGGTGTAGTATGTGGGAGGAGGCATTTAGAGCAAACCTAGAATACTTTTGCTCTCTTGCATCTTCATCATTGTCTGTCAATAAATTCTCATTTGTTTATTTTTTGTGTATAATTGTACATGGGCTACTTTTAAAATCTTTTTTTTTTTTTGTTCTTTTGTCTTGCATGTGCTCAATTTATATGTGCTGGTCCTCTTCATAAACTCCACTTTGGTATGTTTTCCCTTTTTGAGGGAGTCTTAACTGTAATTGAAAGGTGAGGTTGTTATTTGAATGCACCTGTTGGTTTGTAACTGTGTACTTTTTACTGTCGGGCTCCTCCAGTGATTTCTTTCTTTGTGTAAGTGACTTTCGCAATGTGCAGATAAATAACTCGAGTCATCTCACTGTGTTGCTAGATGACCACATCACATCTGGTTTGGATTTTACAAAGGCAATCCATTATAATCACAAAGTTTGAAATAATTTGCTCATAAAGGGGAAATAAAGTTGCTTTATAAGTAATGGATGGCTGCTTGAGATATTTTCATTGGACTGTTTCATGTTTGTGCTTACCTATAGAAATATAAACATACAGGCTGCACCCACTGTCACTGTTATTGATTTTACCATCTAGATGTCTACTTGTGCTGTGGCAGCACTGGTACATTTTATAGGCCGATTGCAGTATTTGGAGCCTCAATCTATTTTTATCTTGAGCAATTAAGACGGAATGAGATTATTTAGTTCACCACCAGAATCAAGTGTTTAGGCCTTTGTGTTGGGAAATATATTTCACTGATAATGTAAATTAACTGTTCAAATCAAAATCCAACACGGCATTCAAATAATTAAAAAATGTGACATTGTTGTAGGTGTCTGGCAAGGATTTTGACTCATGTCTTGCACTTAATTACACACAATTCTGTGGGATTTATTCATTAAGTATGTGGGCGTAGTACCACTTTAGGCCACCATGTGCAATTGGCAGCAAAGCGCAGAGACGCGAGAAAACCAACCCCCGGTGACGTCAGGAGGATGTAAATGCCGTGCCTCGCGCTCTCGTCGGTCCTTTTCCTCTCCAGTGTGCTGTGTGAGCGGCCGGCCTGCGCTCTTTCTCTGAAAGATTTAACACCTCTAAGCCCCAAAAATGATCATCTACAAGTGCATCGTCTGCGGTAAGTAGTCGTGTGTTTAGTAAGTAATCTTATGTAGCGTTACATTGGCGGTAGTTTTTGGGCTGTGTCAACGTTATTAGGAGATAGTTGTCTCTAGGCTAGCTAAGCTAACGTTGGTTAACTCGTGTTAGCTAGATGCTAACCAGAGAGAGTTACCCGGTGATGCTGAGGTGGGTTAGCTATTGTTTTTATGGTCGTGGATCTAGGAGCGCTACCAGTGAGTTGGCCATTGGGGACGTGCGACCACCGTGTGGTATCATAACGGGAAGCTTGTGGATCCCTGTACCGTTAGTCATGTTACAGTGACGTGGTGTACGAGGCCTTTCGGCAGCACGTAGCTTCTAGCTGCTTTTTTATTTTTATATATATATATTTTTGACTGGCGTAATGTAATACAGCATTGCCACTTTAGCAAATAAGTAACACACGTCGCCGCTAACACACGTTTATTTAACCACAAAGTTAAAAGACGTAAGCGTTGGTTAGTCATGACAGAGGAATGTTGGCTAGCTTGATGACCGGCGTTTTACGTAGCTCGTGGGTGATGACGCATTCAGACCAGAGATTTTTGCTTTGTGTTCCAAAAAAAATAAAAGTGTGACTCTTGTTTTCCTCCCGCAGATGACGAGATGTTCTCGGACATCTACAAAATCAAAGAATCTGAAAATGGCATCTTCTATGAAGTTGAAGGAAAGGTGAGTTTACACACAGGAGGATGGGATTGTGTGTGTGTGGTAACATTAAATGTGTTTTATTTCCACATGGTTGGCTTTAATGCTGGGTCACAATGAAATGGGACCAATTACAGGTTTGATGTAATCTGAACTAAATTAAACTACCAACAAGCTTTTTGCCCCTCATTTGGCTTAACCTTTGGGTTTAAATAAGCAAAGTGGCTACATTCTAGTCTTTACAGCCGGCAGCAATCAAGACGCTCCTCCATCCGTCCCACTACCTCTGTGATCCACTGCACTTTGGTGTTCTCCCCCCTAATGAATTATTGTATTTTATTATATTGTATATGTTGTGCATTTTCCATACTTAATATCTCTATTTTATTGTGTAACTTCGTTTGCTGCTGTCACAGACAAATTTCCCCTTGGGGATGAATAAAGTATATATCTAATCTAATGTCCGTCCATCCTCTGTGCTTAATGTGTCTAGACGATCACCAGGAAAGAGGGCAGCATCAACGAAGCTTTAATTGGTGGCAACGCATCAGCTGAAGAACAATGTGACGGCACCGATGAGTCCTCAGTCTCTGGAGTCGACATCGTCCTCAACCACAAACTGCAGGAGACGGGTTTCGGCAAGAAGGATTATGTGGTCTACATCAAGGAGTACTTTAAAGCGTAAGTATCGGAAGCTGGCGGTTCAAGGCTAGAGACGCACCAATACAATATCACTATTTTTGGCCAAATACCTCAGTTGGTACTGTAGTGTGTTTGTATGTAATTTGTCATTTTGTTTGCATGTCCAGCGTTAAGGCCCACCTGGAGAACACCAGCCCAGAGAGAGTGCAGTCCTTCATGAGTGATGCACAACCAGAAGTTAAGAAGATCCTGGGCAACATCAAGAACTACCAGGTATTATGCAAACGAAGGCTGTGCACAACCCCTTATTGTTAACCGCCCAAAGACGACGCTCGTCTTCTTAGCTGCCCGCCACAGTTCATGGTCGCTCATCTTGAGACCGGCATCTCTTTTGAAAGCTGAGCTCGCACAGTTTTGCTGATTTGTCTTCTGGCTCTGTCGTCCTCGTCTCTCTGCAGTTTTTCACGGGAGAGAGCATGAACCCAGAGGGCATGGTGGGACTGCTGGACTATCGCGAGGACGGAATCACACCATTCATGTTATTCTTCAAGGACGGTCTCATTCCTGAGAAATGTGTAAGTACTCTGCTCAGTCTAGAAATACACACCAAGTGTCATGAAGTAACTTTTTTAATATTATTTATATGCAGCTGTAGAGAAACATATATTTATTTCCCCACAGAAAACATTTGGACATGTCATAGTAGCACGAATGTAAATAATAAAATGAATGTTGGCCGATTTCCATTTAGCTGTTTCCATACATACATAAACCGGCTTATCCGTGTGGTTATTTCATATTTATTTATTAAACTACCGGACAGAAAACGTGCCTTTTGGTTCCTACATGCACGGCACTAATAATGATGGGTAACAAGGGTTGGCTATTGGGCGGAAGAGAAGACTCATGTATAACTTTTTAATCATTTAAATGTTTCACCATACAGCTGTAGTAAAGCGTGTTATAGCATAAATACGTGGCCTGCATATCTTCTTGATGTATGTGTATGAACTCTGCCAGTATTGTATTTCTCACTTAAGTGTACCAGAACTTGAATTGGTTCATTTTGGTGTTCAAAGGAAGTTATTAAAAGATGCTTGAAGTTAATTAAGGTGTGTTCTTCTTTCTTGCAGTAAACACCTGGAACTACATCTGCTTTTCAATTGGCTGCTGCATTCCAAATGGGCCAACAAGAACAGACTGAAGGAGCACTATTTTGCATCATGCCTGGAAAAAATAAAAACTTTTACAATTTCTTATACTCACCATGTCCCAGACTGGGTGATTCAAACACGGCTGGTCACTGAATACTGTTTTTAAATATTCTTTTTGGCTTTTGCAGTGTTTTGATTTTCATCCCAGGACTGGCACAGTTTTTGGGATTGAAAAGAAAGGGCGGGATAGTGAGTGGACTTCTGATTGAAAGATGTATTTTAGCAAAGCTCTCTACAGGGTGACTCCTCAGACCTCTTGTTTATGGTTGCATTAAATACGATTCCATCTTTAATGAAAATTCTTCTGGTTTAATTTGAAAATAAAGTCTAGTACCACCACTGTCTCTTTTGCTGTATTTCTTTTTTATATATATATATATATATTTTGCAACGAATCGGTACAACCACGAAATGTCCAACATATTAACATTATTTTAATTTTTCTATCATACACCCAGTATTAAGAACTGGAAAAAAATCTACTTCATTGAAATGTAAAAACATGGAAAATATTTCATCGCATGTACAATGCACTCCTACAGATTCATCCACAAATCTAACAAGTGTTCAATATGCTAACTCAGTCACTGGTCTGTTTTCTGCATTATTAGCTCTGATTTAACAAAACTACATGAAGGTTCATTTTTTCATATTAAAAATACACATGAAACCTGCTTAGACTGCTGTATTGCTTTATTTTTGAGGGATGTTGAGTAAGCCTTTACTTTTGAGATTACCTGTTCAAACTGGCTGCTTTTGGGTTGACTTAATCAAGAGGAAAGTCGAGTCCTAAAGGGCTCTTTTGTATAACCCAAATCCCATCACAAGAAAAAAGGCCGTTACTTTACAGTATGGATCGTGCTGCTTTATATTTTTGTAATTTGTCAAAGCCATGAAAAGTGATTCAGTTTAGTCCACATTGACTGAAGTTTTGACAGAATGGAGAAATTAATGTTCCCAATTCATCTGATTAATCCACTGATTAAAAGTAGCTAAAATGGAAACACGAAAACGTCTGGATGAACACAACTAATCCAGTGTTTCTATAAATCCACCAGGCACACTTTAAAGCAGTAGTGACCACCGGGTCCGGCTGGCTGCATTTCTGATGTGATCTGACACATCTACTAAAAGGTTAAAGGATAAATCCCAAATAATGAACTTCTGATCTACTCAGATGTTCTTCAGACAGCTGATAGAAAACACCTGTCACATGAGTGGTTAGTGTGCAGTGTGAGGAATTTAAGTATTAAAAGCATTGTTAGTATGATTAATAGCACCCCTAGTGGTGCATAATAAAATGTCAAAATATGTTTACTTATGGAATGTATTATGTTTACTTAGAGAGGATATATGTCACATTTGGTCAGTAACTTTATTACATTGAACTGAGGGATGCAGGACCAGAGGGGCAGTTTTCACACGTTCCCTCAGACCTTTAGAGTCGGGCCCCAAAGCCCCCCGACCCCCTCTCGCTGCTATCGGCCCACAAGACCAGAGAGTCTCCAGGGAGTCCAGACCAGGTGACTCCTCCTCAATGGGAAACATTGTCCTCACTGGTTTCTGAGAATGCAGAGGGTCAGATGCAGGAAATCAAACGACTCGAGTAAATCATTTTCATTCAGATCACCGGACAGATAGTTTTCATAGAGGAGTTTCTAAATGCTCACTGGCTTCTCCTCATGGAACGGGTTCCGCGCGTAACGGGTTCCATGCATAATGGGTTCCACACGTAACGGGTTCCACGCGTAACAGGTTCCACGCGTAACTGGTTCCGTGCGTAACGGGTTCTGTGGGTCACAGATCCCATACGTAACGAGTTCCACGCGTAACGGGTTCCATGCGTAACGGGTTCCGTGCGTAACGGGTTCTGCGCGTCACGAATTCCATACGTAACGGGTTCCACGCGTAACGGGTTCCACGCGTAACGGGTTAAACGCGTAACGGGTTCCACGCGTAACGGGTTCTGCGCGTCACGGATTCCATACGTAACAAGTTCCGCGCGTAACGGGTTCCGCGCGTAACAGGTTCCGTGCGGAACCCGTTACGCGCAGAACCCGTTACGCGCGGAACCCGTTACGGGTTTAACGGGTTAAACGCGTAACGGGTTCTGCGCATAACGGGTTCCACGCGTAACGGGTTAAACACGTAACGGGTTAAACGCGTAACGGGTTCCACGCGTAACGGGTTCCACGGGTAACGGGTTCCGCGTGTAACGGGTTCTGCGTGTAACGGGTTTCACGCGTAACGGGTTCCACGCGTAACAGGTTCTGGGCATCACGGATTCCATACGTAACAAGTTCCACGCGTAACGGGTTCCGCGCGTAACGGGTTAAACACGTAACGGGTTAAACGCGTAACGGGTTCTGCTCGTAACGGGTTCCGCGCGTAACGGGTTAAACGCGTAACGGGTTCTGCGCGTAACGGGTTCCGCGCGTAACGGGTTAAACGCGTAACGGGTTAAACGCGTAACGGGTTAAACGCGTAACGGGTTCTGCGCGTAATGGGTTCCGCGCGTAACGGGTTCAGCGCGTAACGGGTTCCACGCGTAACGGGTTCCATGCGTAACGGGTTCCGCGCGTAACGGGTTCCGCGCGTAACGGGTTCAGCGCGTAACGGGTTCCACGCGTAACGGGTTCCACGCGTAACGGGTTAAACGCGTAACGGGTTCTGCGCGTAACGGGTTCCGTGCGTAACGGGTTCCACGCGTAACGGGTTCAGCGCGTAAC
Source organism: Leptoclinus maculatus (assembly GCA_032191485.1). Lineage (NCBI taxonomy): Eukaryota > Metazoa > Chordata > Actinopteri > Perciformes > Stichaeidae > Leptoclinus > Leptoclinus maculatus. The sequence goes on from JAVDOI010000018.1 coordinate 10,589,495, forward strand.
GGGTTCCGTGCGTAACGGGTTAAACGCGTAACGGGTTCCGCTCGTAACGGGTTCCGCGCGTAACGGGTTAAACGCGTAACGGGTTCTGCGCGTAACGGGTTCCGCGCGTAACGGGTTAAACGCGTAACGGGTTAAACGCGTAACGGGTTAAACGCGTAACGGGGTAAACGCGTAACGGGTTCCGCGCGTAACGGGTTCCGCGCGTAACGGGTTCCGCGCGTAATGGGTTCAGCGCGTAACGGGTTCCACGCGTAACGGGTTCCACGCGTAACGGGTTAAAGCGCGTAACGGGTTCCGTGCGTAACGGGTTAAACGCGTAACGGGTTCCGCGCGTAACGGGTTCCGCGCGTAACGGGTTCCGCGCGTAACGGGTTAGGGTTAGGGTTTAGGATTAGGGTTAGGTTAGGGTTAGGGTTAGGGTTAGGGTTAGGGTTAGGGTTAGGGTTAGGGTTAGGGTTTAGGGTTAGGGTTGGGTTAGGGTTAGGGTGGGTTTAGGGTTAGGGGTTAGGGTTAGGGTTGGTGTTAGGGTTAGGGTTAGGGTTAGGGTTAGGGTTAGGGTTAGGGTTAGGGTGGGTTTAGGGTTAGGGTTAGGGTTAGGGTTAGGGTTAGGGTTAGGGGTTAGGGTTAGGGTGGGTTTAGGGTTAGGGTTAGGGTTTAACACGCGTAACGGGTTCCACGCATATTTACCCTAACCCTAACCCTAACGGGTTAAACGCGTAACGGGTTCCACGCGTAACGGGTTCCGTGCATATTAAATGGTCTTGAATTAAATGACAAGAAATGTTGAATTTATCACAAGAACTGCACAGATTATGTTTTTAAGAAATAGTTCCTGCCTTTTATCCCCTAGCTTTGTAAGACAAAACTACATTTTTTCAGTCAGTCAGCCATACTGGAGAATGTTGACATCAACATGTAACGTTACGACTTCTGGTTGTATTTTTCAAAATAAAAGACGGGATTTTCCAAACTGACAAGAAAATACATTTGTTTACTTTTGAGTATTCCCATCAGTTCTACTAATTCTGCTGCACCACATTTTGGAGGCAGATCTTTTTTTTACTATTCAATTTATATGACTTATTTGAATATGATGCTTTATTATGAACGGTGGTGGAAAATAAATATGTAGCCCATGTTTACTCACGCATTTTTAAGTACCTGTACTTTATTATTTACATTTTGAGGGTTAGGAAAGCCTACAACAGTACGTGTATAAGCACGGGTTCTTAAAATGACCTCCACCACAGAGAGCTGCAACTGTAAAAAGCTGGTTTACAGTTAAATGGCAATTCATCTCTAAAAAAATATAAATTTATAGTAGTCTATATCTTGCTCATAAAACGTCTGAATGCATTGAATTGCATGAATTGTAATAGGCTATTTTTACACTGTGGTACTGCTGCTTATAGCTAACTATCTGACCACTTCTTCCACCACTATGAACTACACTACCCAGCAGCTTATAGCGTTAAAGCAGTTAGCTCCCACTCAACAAGCTAGCTACAACATCAAATACAGCTTTAAACGATGTACATATGTAATAATGATTAGATGATATCATCTTGATGGCTTAACATTCACGTGGTCTATCTGGCTGTATAATGTATATACACATATACATCTATATATAGGGCACATCAGTAAATACTAAATCACTTAATTGTCATTTAAAAAGCCTTTCATATATCCGAACAAGAAAATGGACGGGATAAAACAGATACATTTTTTTATTTAAGTAGTATTTTATTTTTTTTATTTACAATCTGTAAAAAATACATTTACGGCATCACTGTTCGTGAATCAAACCAATTTACATACAATTTGCATATGCATCAAGAGACGGCACTGGTGTCTGACAGTGGACTACCACTTTCAAGCGGAACCTGCCTTCAGCAAACAGTGTGCCACTGGAAAAGTATACTGGCATATGATGAAGAATACACATTGTGGCCAGAATTCCTAACCAAATGACTCCTAGGTGCTACTTCAGCCCCCCTCTGCTGTGTCGACCCCTTGAATGACCAAATGCCAACTGTGTGTCCTTCCTGCAGGTCTGAATGTGAATGCCCCCTTCCTGCCCTTTGTCTCTACTTGCAATTACGTTATATCTAGTCATAGTCTTCCCTAGTTTTCTCGTATTTACATGCAGTCTAAACACTGCTCTGGCTCCCTGTATAAAATGCTTCTTTTTTATTTGTTCTGGGTCAACTCACCGGCTCAGATCTGCTCTGTGAGGTCACCAGTGTGCCAGCATGCTTTAATAAACTCACAACACCACAGCAACTTCTGAACTGGACTTGAATTATTTCTTCAACACATACCACTCCAGGGACAACCACGAAATGTCCAATATATTAACATTATTTTAATTGTTCTATCATACACCCAGTATTAAGAACTGGAAAGAAATCTACTTCATTGAAATATAAAAACATGGAAAATATTTCATCGCATGTACAATGCACTCCTACAGATTCATCCACAAATCTAACAAGTGTTCAATATGCTAACTCAGAGTCACTGGTCTGTTTCCTGCATTATTAGCTCTGATTTAACAAAACTACATAAAGGTTAATTCTTTCATATTAAAAATACACATGAAACCTGCTTAGACTGCTGTATTGCTTTATTTTTGAGGGATGTTGAGTAAGCCTTTACTTTTGAGATTACCTGTTCAAACTGGCTGCTTTTGGGTTGACTTAATCAAGAGGAAAGTCGAGTCCTAAAGGGCTCTTGTATAACCCAAAGGACGTTACTTTACAGTATGGATCGTGCTGCTTTATATTTTTGTAGTTTCAGTCATATGACAAAACTTGTCAAAGCCATGAAAAGTGATTCAGTTTAGTCCACATTGACTGAAGTTTTGATAGAATGGAGAAATGAATGTTCCCGATTAATCCACTGATTAAATTAAAAGTAGCTAAAATGGAAACACGAAAACGTCTGGATGAACACGACTAATCCAGTGTTTCTATAAATCCACCAGGCACACCTTAAAGCAGTAGTGACCACCGGGTCCGGCTGGCTGCATATATGATCTGACACATTAACAGGTTAAAGGTTAAATCCCAAATAATGAACTTCTGATCTACTCAGGTGTTCTTCAGACAGCTGATAGAAAACACCCGTCACATGAGTGGTTAGTGTGCAGTCAGACACTCGACATGCTTTACATTTTAATAACGCAGAGTGGGGGGGGGGGGGGGAAAGTTTATTCAATTGTTACAAAATGGTATTCTATGGGGGGAGAAAAAAGGTTTTGCTCTGATGCTAGCATGGCTATCGACGTTAGCAGAAGTTATTAAGTAAAACGTAAAAGTTCAATACTTTTGACATGGAACAACGGGAAAACTGAAGTCAAAAAAACAAACTATGAAGAGAGCCATCTTGCTCAAGTTCATCGTCAAGTGTAGCAGGAGAGCCTTGTGTGAGTTGTGTCTCGATGTTTCCACCTTCCTCTTCCAGACAGCCATTGGTTCTTTATTTCTCAGCTTTACAAAACCTTGATTGAAACCCAACACTGTGAACAATGTGTTTATTTATGTGTAAGTGCTGTGCTAGCTAACGCATAGTTTTCCACCCAATGACTCAAAATCATCACATACTGGCTGCATATCCGTCAAACACTATTTCCTTTTTGACGTCCACATTCAGGGAGTCACTGGAAAACCTGGACGCTGCATCCCTTCTGTTCTTTCCCGTGTGATGAGGCGGACGTGTGGGGAGGAACCAGCTGGAATCAGGCTGTTTGCATCTCCTCCTCCTCCTCCTCAGCAGACTGGTAGTGCCGGTACTCTGGCTTCAGCTCCCAGGTGCTCTTGTGAGCCCCCTTGCTGTTGTACGTCCCGATTTCCCTCATGATTTCCTTCAGGTAGGTCTGGAGAAACCAACACATTGTGACAAACAGAGTGTATTTTAACACGTGTTTATAGTATGTATTTAACACATGACATACTATCCTATGAGTTTAATGATGTACTATACCATGACTTTTACAATTTCTATAACATTTTTTCTGACATAATATACTATTACTTATTTATGACATTTTATATGACATAAAATACTAGGACTACTACTCAATGTCTTTTTGACGAAAGTTTTGTGACGGAAGTCAGAAGACTGACTAGAAGCTCCTATATATGATATATGATATATATATATATATATATATATATATATATATATATATATATATATATATATATATATATGATATATGATATAGATATATGATATATGCTATATATATATATATATATATATGCTATATATATATATATATATATATATATATATATATATATGCTATATATATATATATATATATATATATATATATATATATATATATATATATATATATATGATATATGATATATGATATAGATATATATGATATAGATATATATGCTATATGCTCCTATCTGCAGTCTGAATGGAAGCATGAGATTGAATAAGATCCCTGACCAGTTTTACACTTTTATTTTTAGTACTTTTATACTAAATGGTGGTTGCGCTGGAACTCTGCTTTTACTGAGACACGCAGCTTTGCTGCTCATTTTAATCTGCTTAGACTTTAGTTTAGTTTCATGAACAGGCATAAATCCAACACAAACCTAAAGTCTAACACTGAGGCGGCGCTGTGTGAGACGCTATTCTCTCCAACGACCACTGGGTGTCTCCGTTGAGCTGGGAGGAATGAGCCCACTGCACCTGATTTTCATAATGGGCATTTCGGTTACTTTAGTTCAGTTAATTTGAGTGTTAGCCAAGTGCTTTAAGGAAAAAAACGATGGCGTGGAGTGTATTGCAGCGTTTGACTCCTACTCACCCGATGGTTATGCAATCAGATGCAATCAGAGGGAGAGGAGGACCTCAAGGTCTCATCAGCACCTACACATTGCTGTTCTCCGCGAGCTGGAACGAATCCACTGCGCTGTATCGATTCATCCCATTTTTCGTGTGTGTGTGCGTGTGTATGTGCGCACGTTGGCCCAAATTTCAGCCACAAAAGATAGTGTGAACAGGCATGAACGTCATGCCGTGGGCGATTTGTTCAAATTTAACAAAGCAAGGTGGATAGTGGGCAGGTGTATTGTGTTGTTTTTCAGCTACGCTGCTGTTACATGCGTGTGTGTGTGTGTGTGTGTGTGTGTGTGTGTGTGCTGCTTACAACAGGTTGTTGGGTGATGTCCACCAGGTCCTTAATGTTGTAATACTGGTGCTTCTCAAAGGCAGAGAAGAGCATGTCCAACACGATCTGCCGCTCAGCCCTCACCATTTTCCCATCGGACTTCTTCTTCTTATCATGCTCCACCTGAGATTCATACTTGTTGTTAATACAACTAATATTAAAAACAATAACACTTGTGATATAACTAATGAATCTGACCATTCAGGTTTGATTCTAATGTCACAATTTCATCAGTTTAAGTTAGGATGTATCCGTTTTTAGCGCATATTTGTATATATGTGTCTCGTTTTGTCTGACCAACAATCCAAAACTCAAAAGATATTTAGTTTAGCGTCATGGATAATTGAGAAAAATAGCAAATATTGACATTTGACAGGCTTAAAGCAGGGATGTTTTTGGCATTTTCAATAAAAATGACGATCGATCTGGCCAAGATCCTATAGATCGACACACACACACACACACACACACACACACACACACACACACACACACACACACACACACACACACACACACACACACACACACACACACACACACACACACACACACACACACACACACACACACACACACACACACACACACACACACACACACACACACACACACACACACACACACAGAGAGTTATTAGTTCTCACATTGAAATCGTGGTTGGCCACTGGCTTGAAGATGGTAGTGACAGCTTTCTCCAGCTGCTGTGACAAACGCTGAGGCTTCATGGACTCTTTAAGCTGCAGCCTGACACACACACACACACACACCAACACACACACAAACAAACACAGAGAGATAAAGTTTGCTTTGTGAGTTCTGTGGTCCAACTTGATCTGTGCTGACAGATGTGCCCGTTAGCAAGGAGACAACTGTCAGCACCGTGAGGATAAACGAAACAAATAAGTGATGGCAGCTGCTCTGCTTTCTATTTATTCATCTCGACTCGGCTGGACACATTTCATTTAAACTGACGGCCACACAAACAGAAAAGATTATGACCTGGAAGAGATATTAAAACACAAAGCACTGCAACTGTCTGATGTATTCATAAACAAATATTAACCATTGACCGACATGCCAGTGAAGACATTGGTGAAGCATGTCATTAGGGACTAATTTCTCTTATTGCTTAGTAGATGAGTCATGTTTCATCTACAATGTTTTAACACTCAATCAAAACAGATAACATGAACACAACAAAAATATCAGTAATAATGACAATCAGTGGAGAAATATACACAAATATAACTTACCTAAATGTCAAAAATGATTTGAATTATGTGTCTTAAAGCATTTAAAATGGATTTTTTGTTTTGTGTTTTTCCTCTCCAATATGCACATTTATGTGGCAAGTGTTATATAAAATCACTTTACTACTGAAACTGTTTTCTTGAATTGTGTCCACAAACACAGACGCCCTGACAACACGATGTCCTGCTCATCCCGTAGTCTGCCATGATGGAGGGACATTTGTCAGCTGTCACCCAAATGGGAGATTTCAAAAAACCTGAGTGAAAAGTAAAAACGTTCCTTGTCAAATCAGAAATTAAACACAATTGGACACAGTTTAGTGTGTACTGTACACTACACCGCAGTACCTTTGTGTAACGTCTAAGAGAATCCCAGCCAGATGACCGGCACAGAAATGGGCTCACACACACTTGAAGGAGACCGTGTTGTGTTTTCTTTGGGTTGTATTGTGGCAGTGCATCTGCCACAGTGATGTTGTTGCTATAGCAATGCCATGCACCGACTCGCTGGAATAACGGATTGTGATGAAGAGGAGACAGAAACCATTTCAACAAAAAGGCAGAGTGGACTCGAGTGTTTAGTTTACACAAATGAACAGGTCAAACTTCTCCACTCCTCTTGGAATTAATGGACAACACTTGAACACATTTTGTGATGTCCAGGTGTGAAGTGGTGCGACATTAATCGTAATATTAAAAAAAAATAAAAAATATATGAGTATCCGATTACATGTGGAGCACATGGTCGGGTTGTAACACGGGAACACAGCCTGGTCACAATCAGTCCAGCGGCTGAAGACATTAGGGCTTTATCAATTTTAATTTATTTTTTATATTTAAAGCCTTGATTGAGGTTTTTGAAGGAAGCTTCAAATGTCTGATATTTTATGACGTTATCTCCCTAAAAAGATGTCGAAAATAGTGTTTAAATGTAATTCATGGTGCGGTTAGATTGCTGCTGTACCGCCCCGTTAATACAAGTGCGTGCGGGAGAGTAACGTTTCTAAACCACAGTGACAAGTTATCTTTTGAAAGGCTAAACGCCAACAAATATGACTTGAAAGAGAATATTTTGTTAGATGTAATCATTTCCAAAATTGTTTTTATCTGTTTTTTCATTTAATTTTGACTTAGAACTGAGGACTGAGGGCTGACGTGATGCACATCCATATCATCAGCATAACAAGAACATAATTTAAACAATAACCGATAATTCTCTTTGCTACATCCCGTTATTCTAACTCAATCATAACGCGTTTCCGAGCTGAACAATTTCAGAGTTCACTCACTTCTTCAGCCTCATGTAGTCTTCATTGACGACCGGTCTGCATTCAGCTCTGTGCACCACCATCCCCTCCAGACTGATTCCATCTACATGAAGACAAGAGTCAATTCAGACACAGACAAACTTAGTTTGTTAGGGAATAAAACCTGCTTAAATAACTTATATACTTTGAGCAAAACACCCCATAGACAACATAGAAAATACATGTGGCAAAATTCAACTGTTTAGACATGATTTAAGGGATATTTATAATCATATAGTAGCTATATATCCACACTGGCACTTAATAATACAGAAGTCCTTGAAAAGCAATGCGAAAATGTCTTAAACAGGCATTTCCTCTACTGACCAGCAGGGGGCGACTCCTCTGGTTGCAAAAAGAAGTCCGATTGTATGGAAGTCTATAAGAAAACTATTCTACTTCACACTTGATTTATTACCTCAGTAAATATTGTAAACATCAGTTTATGATCTCAATCGCTAGTTTCAAGTCTTCAATACAGCATGATGCTCATTTAGTAAATTATAGTCCCATTTAGAGTGAAATAGACCATAAAGTGGAGTAGGCTTTAGGGCGGGGCTACCTTGTGATTGACAGGTTGCTACCCTACCAGACCCATATACGACGTCACTCCTCCGCCTTTCAAATATGTTCACTTCCTTTCACTGGTTTGCAAAAAAGCCAAGATGGCGATGGCCGTAATCCAAGATGGCGACGGACAAAAGGACGAACTCGAGGCTTCAAAACGGCGGTCCACAAACCAATATATATAATATATTATATATATTTATATCTCATCTATGTCTCTTTTCAGCTTTCTTTGGACAATAATTTCATTATTGTTTTGTTTTTTTTAAAGCAGTATCCTAAGTAGGGAAATTTCAATATCGTCCAACTGTAGGTCAGACGCAGCATGCTGGTTTTTGGAAAACAAGAAATTATATGAAGGTGACAACTTGAACTCTGGGAGCTTTGAATGATACATTTTCATAATTTTTCTTGGGCTGAAATTTTTTTTTATGCATGTTCAGACATAAAGACTGCAATTTACCAACGCTTCGCCTTGCAAACCCGACACAGCAAGTGAGCATCTGCAGGAAAGAAATTGCCTAAATCCAGGTGTGGACAGCTGGCAGAAGCAGCCTCAAAAATACTTGCAGCTGGAATTTCTGTCAGTGGTGCCTCTACAAAGTACTACAAAGTACCAGCCAATAAAATCCTGGTTCAGTTCTCTGTCGTCGCCGTCCGCGATGAGGCCGACGATTGCAGAGTCAGAGAACTTTGGCAGGGGGGCAGTAATCAGAGTTGTGTGTGAAGTCCGAGGTGTAAAGTGTGAAGAGGAAGGGAGCCAGAGCGGTTCCTTGTGGGGCCCCCGTGCTGCAGGACACGAGGTCAGACTCACACTCCCGTATCCGCACATAGTGTGGACGGTTGGTGAGGTAGTCCAGGATCCATGCTGTGAGGTGGTGGTCCACTTCACACACCACTGCCAGTAAGTCTTTCAGTAAGTGTAATTTTCACCTATTTCTGATTTACCTTGAACATTTTAATTTGTTGCATTCATTTTTCAAGGCGTTCTTTCATAAGGTGCTTCATTCATCCGTCCAACCCCCAACCTCTTTCTGAAACATGTGATGCCTCTTCTGCTCCACTCCAAATCAGAATGATGAGTCCAGTTGGCGAGCGTTGGCGTTGTATTGGCAGCAGCTCGGTCTATTGTGCATTGTTGCATGATTTGGCACCGTTTGTATCTGGACACATACAAAGGTCTGGAGAAGCGATACATTTCACACCCACCAGTTAACCAAAACCAGCAGAGGGAGAAACACTATAAAGGGCAAAAGACAGAGAGGAAGTCAACAGGGAGCGGTAGAGTTCAACAAATGGGTGGAAGGCTGTCTAAATTATTTTAACGCTCTCTTACAATATTCATACACAGGATCCTCGGGTGTCAAATCCTGTCTGGTAAACCCTGTGGGAATACACGCCAATTGCATTTCTTGTCTTCACACTTCCCTCACTCGCACTCATGTGGGGGCGAAATGCAAAGAAAAGACACGTTGGAAAAGACGTCTTTTCCTCTCAAGCGTCATCAGAGTCCGATGACGCCGGCACAGCGGGATCACCTGTCAGACGGCTTCCACTGCTCTGTTGCGTCTTTTATTCCCTAGTCTGTGTTTAATGCGATTATAACAAGGGTGCCTATAACCACTGTGTGTGCTGTTCTCGTCTTATTGAGGTCCTCCAACATGACGAACCACGTTTGTCATGTTGGGGGACCTCAATAAGACGAATTCATTAGTTATGTCTCCATCTATTGAAGTTGTGCTTGTAAAGTCACTGATTATTTATTATTCATTGGGAAGCCTCGTCGCTCATCAATTAAGAGCGCTGGATTGACCTTATCAGTGGCAAAACTGGTTGATTGATGTGTGTGTGTGTGTGTGTGTATAGAAATACACACCAAATGTTAAACTGTTAACAGCAAGGATGAGGCTAATCTTATTCTGTTTTTATTATTGTCAACAAATCCGATCAATGTGTTCCTCTCTCACAAAACCTTTTAACTTCCAAACTCCTTTTGTGGATCCTTCTGAGTACTTGAATCTTTTTGAAGACTCCATAATTTGCAAAAAACAGCTGTGCGCTGTAGTTTTTAGCCATCCTTTGAAAAAAATAGAAGAAAACAGTTTTTTAACTGCAGAATAATTGTGCTGAATTTACAGCAGTAATGACACCAAAACAACCACAGTGCCCATGTTGATTGTACTGAAGGACAGATTTTTATAGTTTTTAAACAGCAGATCTCTGTGGCACAGAGAAATAAAATATAATTCATCAGTTTATACTTGTCAAAAGGATCAATTCATTGTTGTGTTTTGTGCGCAACAAAAGTAGAGAATATCGCCGGCCTCATCTTCAATTTAAAAACCTGCCTTGATGTATTCAGTGTTAACCACAGCAGAACAAATGCAGGGGCCACGGTCACCATAGTAACCATCACATGCCACCTGACATCGCGTGTCACCAAACATTCCTTTTAAGAGTCGTTAATCTTCAGGCGACAAATGCTTTGCGGTTCGTGTCACAGATCTCACTAATGTTCATCTTTGCCTTTTCCACAAATGGATGCAATTATGTGCAATTATTGGCTGGTGAGCGCCAGAGCACTTGCCAGCAACACGTCTAAAAAAACACACCCACACACAAGAAACATGTGTCCACACCAACATCCCAGCTGTGCAGTTGTCATGGTCAAACACCCTGCTTGATTTTATCAAGGCCATGAAGAAATGGGGACCGTTTCCCCTCCTGCAAGTCTTCCCTGTTTCCTTTCTCCAGGATCCAGAGGGACACGGTTTTGATGGAGAGAAACGTCTTTGTAATCACGTGAAGACACAGATGCTGTAGATAGAAAGGCAGAGAGGACTGACATTGGATGTGGACTGGCCGCAGCATGTGCAGCTCAAGGCGTCAGCGAGTGGGAGGACCACTTGAGATAAATAGTAGACTCTTGCACGTTGGCCTCACTATAAAACTCTTGAGTGCTAGATCAATGTTTTGGTCCACACCTTCAGTACACATTCAGTATCCTAACTCTCCCACGCACCCATCGTTCAGAAGCTGCATAAGATTTCATCAGTCGATCTGATGAAGAAAAGCTGAGGCGGAGATTTAACAGCTTATTAAAATCACAACTGTTTTGATAAAGCCACATGGTGGATTTCAATTCTGTCAGGCAGCTGCTGCTGCTGCTTTCATTTATAAAAACCACAGATACAATAAACCACAACTCAGTCATTCTTTAAAAGCACCTACAAGACAATTAAACAATATTTTCCACATTCACTCATTTTCTCTCTAAGGTACGCACAAAAACGTACAAGTCAGGTAGAGAACGTCTTCATTGGGAGAAAACACATGTCTGTCCTTCGGAGATGCTTAGCTTAGCACAAGGACTGGAAACAGATCGCCTGTCCAAATGTAACTAAATGAACCTAACAAAACCTCTACCTTGTTTGTTTGATCTGTACAAAAATAAGTGTAAAAACAGTAGGTTGTGGTTTTACAGGGCGTTCAAATTCACACTTATAGCTGCCTCGGGGTCTGAAATGCAGGTCCCTGTTCAGAGTGATACCCACAGTTCACTAGGGTTGAGTAGGGTTTGGGTTTTTCCCGATCTAGGCGGGATGGGATCACACCAGCCGCGATGCCATTCAAGTGAGTTTTACACTTCAGAGATGCTGCTCGAACAAAAAGAGACCAAGCAAGGAAAGACGAGGAAAGACCGTTGTGCGTGCGGTGGACATTAACATGAATAAATAGTTGGATAGAAAAGGCTAGAGTTGTATTAACTGTATTTAAGACATGGCAAGGCATTGCATTTAGCTAATTCTTAAAGAGTAGAGAAGTGAAAAATAGCTGAGTGAAGACAGTAGGAGGAGAGCGACAGATGAGAGGGTGAGGAGGTCGCTCGTCCACCCCCTCGCGCTCATCTCTTACCTCCATCTGCTCTCAGGCCCTTTCCTCAAAGCTGTGACCTTCCTAATGTTAAACACAACAAACAGCTCGCCGCCCACCAGGCCTCCAACCGCCGTCACCGTCCCTGGATAAACTACCCTCTTCAACACACCGGGCCTACGTGTTATACTAGGGCTCGAACAATAAATACAAAATATATCGGTCAAAGACCTTCATCAGAATGCTACATAGACGCTGCTCCTCAGTACTGTGAAACTGTTGCAGCGTAGTAACAGTTCTTCCTTTTGAAGGTTTACTAACCTTAAGCTCCATTCAGTGTCTGCAAAAATAATTCTTCTCATGAGCTGCTTCGGTTACTTTGCCTCAGGCGGTTCCTGTGACCCCGGCTCTCTCTGCTCTGAGATCACTCTCCTAGAAGACTTTTTTGTATGATTCCTTTACTGCTCTAACGCAACACACTCTTGACTCAGATCTTGACTCAGATCTGAGGCATGTGAACTACAGTAAGGCCAGGGGGGTCTCCTCTACTAAGACGTGATCGCTCCCCTGAATACATGATTTGGGACATTTTTTGGGGTTTCTGTAAAATATTGACAATATGCTATTTTGCCATGCATTTAAATGCATCTTCATGGATTATGCATACAATTAGGCGATTATTTAATGTGTGAAATTCATTTTGGCTGGTAGCAGGAAAGCCACCACACGGAAATGGCGACAGGCAAACCCTCCAACAAAGGACGACTGGACTGCACTTGTCAAGGAAATAAACTGTACGGAGAAAACTACCTTTATTTTAAGACAGTATGAATAATACATAAACTCCTTTAGAAACTACTATAAATATGTGCCTATAAGACCCTGTTCTAGTATTGTGTAGCCCATGTCAACACACTTATCTAAATTGAAAAGTTTAAAAGACGCATTTACAACTCGATTGGTTTTGATTTCTATACATTGGAAGTATTATTATATTTCCCTGTGTTTAGGATCTTGTCGTATTATCCGGTATTGTAAAGCTCTTCTAAAGTCTGCTTCAATATTATCAATGTAAACTACATCTCTTTCTCATATCGATGGAGGACATGTTCATGTAGATGAGTTAATGATACGGCTGCTATAAACAGCCTAATGGTCGTGTATAATAGCTGCTCTAGCATGTTGGAAAAACCTTGCTGATGAAACACAATTGGTTTCTAATGGCTAATTCTCTGGTATCTGGTACATAAACGTTAGCATAACTTCATCCTAATACATGTCGGCCCCTCCAGAAATGTGTGACCGCACCTTACTCTTATCGGGTATAATAAATTGCAATAGAAAAGGTGAAATAGACTCTTTACACACACACACACACACTAGTGATATTAGAGTATTGTCTACGCATGACGACAACAAGGAAGCAACAAAAGCGGGGGATGAAGTCACTGATTGGATCTCCAAATATAATTTTCCATTAGAGCTCATCTCGACCAAGCCCAGAGGCTGCTTCATTAAGGAAACTTAATGATTCCATTCATTAACTTTGAAGTGATTTTCCGATGTCTGTAACTGTATTCAGCCCACTCGTTTAGATTTTTACATGGACTAGCAGCATCCTTATGCAACAAGTTGGCTTCTACTCACAGAGAAAAAAATAAATGAAAATATTAAACAAGTGCAAAAGTCAACCTTATGATGGCACCAGAGGAAATTTCAGAGGATCAACTGGGATTCTTTCTCTGGGCCGGTCTGGACCGACCAACAGACTGGCCATGCTAACGATTGCAGTTTAGGTTAGAACAGACAAACACAGTTTATTCTCTCCTCCGAATGCAGCGTATCAACGTTACAGCAGCCACATGCTGCTTTAACGTGGAGAGAATAAAGCTTGAAAAGCCTGCTGAGCCTAGAGACAGTTGCTAAGCTGTGATTGGACAATCTGTGTTGGAGGGAGGGGTTGAATACTTGAAACAACTTGTCGCTGTACTTTACCTCTGGCAACATGTCTGACTTTATAGGTCTCATGATTCAACGACTTTGATGTTTCTATGCGTTTATCCTTCATCCCTGTTCAAGTTGTATTTCCTATATGATTGTAGGTCACTATAGAAGATCAGTTTGCTCCATCAGATTAACATTACCCGACACAAAGACAAAGACTATACAGTAGATAGACTTCCATAATGAATAAAGCAAGAGCGTGACAGCTCTGAGCTCATATAAGACCCTATTTTAAGTGGTTGCCATGCCAGCTTCACAGCAGTCAGTGACTCCATGTTACACCACAAGCTCTTGGAGCAGCTCAATGAATAATTCACTACCTTTAAAAAAGGGGAAGGAGATTCCTCGCTAACACAATTTGGGGAATTTAATTTGAACATCCTGAGCTGTCACTTTGATAGAGAGACACAACAGCTGTGACAAACAGCTTCTCGCTGACTTTGAAGATAACGATCGTCCTCAACGAGCCAGTTTTTAATGAACAGGAGGCAGAAAGCGGGTCAAACCTCCCACAATCCTCTCTGCTGCATCTTGGCCTCGTTTGCAATTCCAATTGAGTGTTGTTGTTGATGCCACTAATCGCTTATGATTAGAAAAATCACAGCAGCAGAGACGGAGTGAGCAGTCACGCTGGGATCTTCTCCCAGATAAACAGACACAGAGAGCAGCATTTCAGGAACCGGCTGGGTTTGAACTCAAGCTTTAACCTCCAAAACACCTTTTGTGTTGCTAAATAAACAGGTGCATGCAACGGAAAACCAAATCCACTTTGCATGTGAACAAACTGCTGAGAAGTGGCCTCAAGTGTGATCCGACTGGCTTTGAAAAAGGCCGGACTGTGGGTACTATGGAGGGTGAATATGAGCATCACCGAGACCGCACACGTCTCGTTTCTCAACGAGAAAACAACACAATGCACCAAATCCAACTGTTTACTGAGTAAGAGCTGGTCCTTGGTAGAGAAACAATGATAGCCTGAGGCACATAATGAGAAGTTATCGAACACCAAACTATGAGTGAACTTGTATAAAGCAATAATAATAATGTTCTCCTGAAGTCCAGACATTTTCTTTACAGTACGTGTATAAAACCTCCTTTTACTCTGTACTTATATATAACTTTATTACTCTACTAGAGCTCAAACGATTAGTTGATTAATTGACTGAAAATAAATTAGCAACCATTGAGATAATCTAGTAAATACTTTCATGAGCAAACATTCCAATAAATCACTAGTTCTAGCATCTCAAATGTGAATATTTGCTGGTTTGTTTGGTGTTTTATGTTAATAAACTGAATATCTTTAGGGTTTGAAATGATTTTTGGGCAAAACAAAGAATTTTGAAGACACCACCTTGGACTGAGAAGAACTAGGATGGACGGTTTCCACGATGTATTGATGTTTTGTAGACCACGCGATATATAAATGATATACTGTCTCTGCTGCCCTGCAGTGACGAATACAGCCACAGATCAGGTATTTCGTCATTGTCAGACTCCTGTGCCGATAAATGATACAAATTGACTGGCATCGCCTCCGTGGTGTAAAAAAAAAAGAAGATACCTGAGGGAGGTGACAAACCATATGGACGGAAATATTTCTACAACAGAATTGCTGTTGGGGTCAGAATCCAGTAGAAACAGAAAGTGCAGACTGTCCGCCCGAGTGTTTGTGCATTTAGAATTACGTTTGTGTCATTTTCTGCTTCTTTCCCATGGTTTTGTAATTTCTCATAATATAGTGCCCGTATAGTACACTTGGTAACACACACACACACGCACACGCACACACGGTGGTATAAGGCATTTGTACCAAATTACCAGTTTAGTGCTGCTCCCCTGAGGAGGGCTCCAGGCCAACGCAGGAGCCAATTCATAACCTTTCCTCCATAACCAGACCACCATTGACTGTAATTGGTCCATTTCCTCCACAGAAACCCAAAGCCAGTGGACAGAGACACACACACTATCAATGCACAAGCAACATTCACAAAGACAGAGGACTGCTTGTTACCTTGCAAGAAAGCAAACAGGATGTGCATACATAAATGCATGTTGCTTTCATTAACATACGCAAGGCTGGTGGCAGCCTACTTCTCCCTGTCACCACCAGAGATGAAACCAAACTGGAACTCCTTTCAATTTAATTCCAGTTCATTTGTAACACTGTGGCAACCAGATGGATTAGGCTGCAAAAGGAGTTTCATATTCAGACTCAAACAAGCTGAGACAATTTCACACCACAAAAAAGGATGGAAGCACCCCCCCCCCCCCCCCACCCCCCAATCTGGTGAAGAAAGAGAGTGTGTGTGTGTGTGTGTGCGCTACAGCTCAGCTATGCACCTTTTTATCAACGATAATTAAGGAAAGCGAGCAATGAAAGAAAGAAAGAGCTCCTGGAGTCCGTACTCTTCTGTTTGCTCTCATATATTCTCTCTCTCCTCCCTGAAAGTGACGCTGTCTGCACACCCACTCCTAAAGAGAGAGGGAGAGAGAGAGAGAGAGAGAGAGAGAGAGAGAGAGAGAGAGAGAGAGAGAGAGAGAGAGAGAGAGAGGAGGGACACCAAGCAGCACAGAGAGCCAGTCTGTTTCCAGCTCCCAGTTCACTGTAGCTCCTCTGTCAGACAGCACTCAGCCATCCACCATCACACACTCTCAAACACATTCACTCTCACTATACGACAGCTGACAACACCTTCTCATTTACCCAGCAGCAGCAGCAGCAGCAGCAGCACAGACTCACGCAGCCAGATCCAAAAGAGAGAAGAAAAATCCCCCCAAAAAAACAGACTCGATTTGTGCTGCAGACACACCAGCTCCGAGGAGGCTGGGTTGAGGCTGGAGAGGGTGACTGGAGAATGGAATGGAACCTCAGAAGGATGGAAAGTGAACTGAGGCACATCAATCCGGACCTGCTGCAGCCCAGCAAGAGCTTCAAGAAGCCCTCTTCAGGTACCATCACCATCAACGTGGGGGGGTTCCTGTACACCGCCCATCGCACCACACTTGTCAAACAACAGGGTTCCTTTCTGGAAGAGCTGGCCAACGGTAAGAAGGCGGTTCAGCACACCGATTCCATGGGCAACCCGTTTATTGACAGAGATGGTCCGGTTTTTCGCCATGTGCTCAACTACCTTCGAACCGGAGACCTCCAGCTGCCAGACGACTTCCGGGAGGCAGGGCTGCTGCGACGGGAGGCTGATTTCTACCGTCTGAGTGAACTGGTGGAAGCCGTGATTGAGTGGGAAAGTCTGAGGGCGGCCCAGCGGGAAGCCGCCTTTTTGGAGATGACGGACAGCCACGAGAGGTCGCAGGGCCTCAAGGTGTACTGCAGTGACTCCACCTTCCTCGACAAGGTCAAAGGGCGGCTGGTGCAGATCTCCAAGAGCCGCCTGGACGGCTTTCCGGAAGAATTCGTGGTGTCGTCCAACGTGATCCAGTTCCGACACTTCATCAAGTCGGAGCCGGGCTCGCGGCTCGTACTGAAGGAGGACAGCACATTCTTGTGCACGCTTGACTGTCTGAAACTAGAGACAGTGATGCTAGCGCTGAAATCGGGCTTCAAGCTGGTCACCAGCCTCGACAGCAGCAAAGGCTCTGTGGTGGCGGCCGAGGCCCTGCACTTTGTCAAGTAGGATGAAGGAGGAGAGGGGAGGCAGAGAGGGGAAAAGAGTAGTGCCTGGTTTCATATCCACCCCGCTAACGTAAGGTATTGGCTTGAAGATCTTGTAACATGTGCTGAGCTGTGATGTGTCATTGGGTGGGAGGAGAACAGGTGGGTTCGGACTGTCTCGCAGGACAGTGTTTATATCTTTACTGCACAACGCTGGCTTACAAACACGGGATCTGCTAAGTTTGGGGTAACAGAGGGGGATTCGTCAACCTTTACACCGCTTTATAACCTTGTATTCATATAATTCAGAATGATCCGGATCAACTTAGCATTTGTGATATCCAAATAGCATTCGATAGGATATCACATGATAAGTACAGCTCTGTAATATGGAAGACAAGACAACAGCGTATCTTTCCATAGAGAAGACGGGGGAATAAAACTGAGAGTCTGAACATCGACAGCTTTATCAGTGGAGTCGTTTCTGCACATGAACTGCTTCTGCTGCTTTGTCAACAGCTGCAAAAGCCTCCAAAAACCAGCCGTGATGTGCACCGTTGTGCCATTCAGCTTTTACTACAGTCTGTGTGTATGTGTGTGTGTGTGTGTGTGTGTGTGTGTGTGTGCGTGTGTAGCTATACACACACACAGTGTGCTGCTGTGTTTAGTCGGTTAAGTAGCTCGTGTTTAGTTTATTAGCCTCTTTGGAGCCTGGAGGAAAAACCACAGTGCATTGAGGTTGTTTTTTTTGGACGGACTAACAAACATCGCATCCAAAAATGACACTGAAGCAACACAAACCGTTTCTCAGTTCACAAGTCGAGTTTAAGTGCAAAGAACCGTGATTATTGTAAAGGGCTTTGAATCTAGCATGATGCATGTGCACTCAATAAACTGTGTGTTTGTTAGTGCTGTGAGCCTTTGTGAAGTTAGTGCCACAACAATGCCTATTACTTTTCAATGTGAATATTTTACAAATAAAAGTGACACTGAAACTGTTGGTAAGTGTATCTGCAAAAGTCTGTGTACCATTTAATGCTTGAGTTATTGTTTGGTGTAAGAAGCCTGTCGAATGCTGCTTTTAATGATATTAAGTGTTAAAAAAAAAAGTTGCTTGGCATCAAATAACAACATCAGGAAGCCACTCTGACACCACAAATGTACTGGGGTGATGGCAATTTTGCAAGATACAATGATGAGTATTAAATCCTGACTCGCATGAAATTACAGTCTGTACACTGTGTTACTGTTAAACACATTATTTTGTGTTAAGTTTCCAGAATCTTCTGATAAAAAAAAAAAAAAAAAAAAAAGAATGAGTGGGAGAGACACCCTGGACTGGCTCACACGTTCAGCTTTAGCAAACTAGAACATTTTCTTTGCATGTAATTACTCCTTTAACACGTCTCTGCATGTGATAAACACTGCTTTACGTGTCCGGAACAATCTACACGGTGTGCAGAATATTCAAGGATCACAGGGACAAAGATGTGCACACCTATGTGCAGCATATTCTTTGTTGATGCACATATTAGTTGTCGGAGCAGTGGAGGCTGTCATGCTCCTGGGTTGCTGCTCCTTGAGTGACATCAGTCCATGTCCCACTTTAGATAACTCGGTTTGAAAGTGGCTTTAAAATCTATCAATGCCTGGAGGATTGTCCATGATAGAAACCTACAGAAATTTTAGCATCTTCACATTATCGTGACTTCACCGAAATCACAATGTATGATATATTGGTGTTGTACAATTACAATAAAAAATACAACAAAAAATACAACAAGTTGTACTGGCTGGCGGCCGCCACAGTGCAGCAACTCCACCTGCAGAAGCCTTTGGGGAGCCCCTTCAAACCTTCACAGTTTCTGTAAAGATATTTGGCATTTTAAAAGTAGGTCAGTCTGTGAGATAAATTCCCTCAAGGAGAACCTCTTTATCTCTCTGCATCGCACTCTGATGTGTGTCATCATCAATCTTAGTGGTAGTATACCGGTACTATTTTTCCAAGTAATGTGGAGTGAAAACATTTGCTTTTCCTCCTTCAGTAATATAGTTGTCAAATGAGTCCCTCCCTCTTTGGTGGTACGGTAATGCCCTGAGCTTATGACAACCTCAATGAACTAGTTCATGGACAAAATGGGGACAAAGTTGACTTTGAGGAGTAACTATATATGGTTTTTATTTTCCACAATTTATCTGAAGTGTGTCTCGCAGTGTGGGATTCGCACTGCTCTGGTCTTAGTCTTCACTTGGTCTCAACCCCAAAAAAATTGACGTAGAATAGACAAAGATATCCTAAATATTAGTCTCCATCTAGTATGACTCAAGCTCCACAAATAATGCATCCTACATGTCCCATAATGCAACTCCACTGCATCCTTGAATAGACTTCGCCAGCCTGGAAAATGCCAACACCCTTCAAAAACATGCCGCAGTTTGAAACAACCTTTAAATAAGCAATGAAATACATACCCTAAATAAATAATTCAATATCAAATTAAATACATTAGTGTCTGGAGAGAAGATAATGTCAAAGAGTGAATTTGAGCAACATTTAATTTAAGGTCTTTAGAGCAGTGACAACTGAATAATAAGGTCGACCTACCACACATTATAAGTCAACAGGCTGGTTATACTGTGGCACATAAAAAGGCTAATACTGGTGTGTTACGGCTGTGTTTGGGGACAAAAGAGCTGGTTTGGCAGCGCCCAATGTTGCCGCTGCCAAAGCAAACAGAACAAGTCTCGCCTGATTTCTGTCCAAACAATGTGAAGCAGGGATACGTCATGATCCATTTATGGAAACTTGTGGGAGTGGAAATGTTTAAATTGAATAGCTCCAAACATTAAAAAAAAACATTCATCTCCTCCAGAGTGTATTCTAGTGGAAAAAGCCTTCGTAAAAACAAGTTAAATTGCCTCTTACTTCTGCTTGGAACTGTAACAGAGCTGCCTTAAACACCTCTTGGAGTTACCACCATTAAATGAACAGCATCTCTCGCTGTACCTCTAACTGTGCCCCTCCCCTCCCCTCCCCTCCCCTCCCTCCGTGGTGACTGAAACCATCTGCTCCAGCAGGCACCGTCGTCAAACCGTAGGACCAGCCGCCACCACCCCCATCATGACTCATACACCCACATCAACCTCTGACATCAGGCGAACCTCTTCCACCGCCAACCCCTCACAAACACGGACAACAAACACACAATGCACACGCAACAAATTAAAACATGGACACATTCAAGAGGAGATAAACCCATTGGCTCTGTTGCTGTTCAGATGTCAAACTTGGCACCGATACTTCACCGTCAACAACATCTAACCTTTGATTTTTTTTAATTGAGGATCCGGTTCATACATTTTTTACGACGGTGACTGCTTCACTTATTAGTCGCTGGGTCAAAGTGATCCACGCCCCATCAAAAGGCAGCTGATGAGGGAGGCAGGAGGTGCAGGCGATAGGAAGAGGAGAGAGGAGGTAACCGCAGTGAGGAAAGCTCAAACTACACTACTATCAACATTCTCATCTCGCTCTTTTC
The DNA here is from genome assembly GCA_032191485.1 of Leptoclinus maculatus. Lineage (NCBI taxonomy): Eukaryota > Metazoa > Chordata > Actinopteri > Perciformes > Stichaeidae > Leptoclinus > Leptoclinus maculatus. The sequence goes on from JAVDOI010000018.1 coordinate 10,610,851, forward strand.
ACCTGTTGCCAGGCAAAACTCAACACACGCACACACACACACACACACTCCTCCTTATCGCTGCCTTAGTCGCTTGGTGCCGCTTAGCCAGAAAATGACTAACATACCTCAGATTTTTATCTTTCAACTCCATACAGAGAAGCAATGGCAGAGTAGGGGGATGAGGACTGGAGAGGAAGAGACAGTGTGATGAAGAGGAGGAGGAGGAGAAGGAGGGGAGGTCAGACTCTTTTCACTTCCACTCTCAGCTCAGACAAAAGAGGCAGCAGCAACCATTATTCACTTCACAAAAAAAGAGATGAGGCAGGGGCGGGCACAAAGAATAGTTTTTCACGCATTAATATATTTATTTTTTATATTGAAGCTGATTTTTTAAAGCTTTCATAAAAATGTTTTTCTTTTAAACAGTGTCCCCTGTGAACTGAACTTCCTCCTCAAGGTATAAAAAAAAAAAAAAAAAACGTATTGAGTGTTTTTCCATTGATTAATTGACAGACTAATTTAATTATTTGAGCTCTACGCGAAAGTCAATAAAAACAGAAAGAAACCAGAGCAACAGAAGCGGTAACAAAGTCGGATCAGAAAGAGAGAAGACGTAATGAGGATCTCAGCAGAGAGGAAGTCAGAGCCAACCCTCCACTTTCCTACTGCGAGTGCGAAAATGGCAATCAACGCACTCGGTGCGTATCCATGTTTCTGTGTGTGCCTTCCGTGTAAATGTAGTCATTCAAATCAACACCAATATTTTTTTTACAGAGATGTTACAAATGATGCATTGTTTTCAACCAATCATTTCTGACTTTTAGGGCGATGTTTACCAAACTTTCTTTCCGTGGACCAACCTTTTAAAAAAAAATGCAAGTTTAGCTTTTGAATTAATGCTTAAAATCACATTTCTGTTGTCATAAAATCCAGTGGTTGGTTGGTTTGTTTCAAAAGCACACTTTCACGAGCCGCACAAAGAGTCCACTGTGAGATAAAAACACCTTTTTCCAGCATTCTGGTAGCAGCTGATTGGTCCGGTCCGCACTAGTTTGACAATTTTCACTGTGAAAATCAAAACGACATCAAAGTGACTGACACACAGAAAACCTGGCGTCATGTTGTATTTTTCCAGTATACATGTAGGAGTACTAGTTGGTTACTGCGTCTATGAGCAAACAATGAAGCCGTTGTGTAGTCTGCTGTATGGACCACCGGGTAGAGTCACCATGCACGTGCCAAGTAGTAAGTGCATAAAAATACATGGCTGCAAGAAAGACAACATTCAGTAAGTGAGAGTATTTATCTGCACGCTACCACACATCTGTTTCTTAAAAAGGATATAAATACTGTTATGACAAATTTTAAATTAGTGAGAACATTTTGCATTTCCCCTTCTAAACCGTGTCTCCCACCGGCCTGTCAAACCTGAATTATGACTAACTGGAGGCTGCTGCAAGTCTCACAACTCAACTCTGCACAGAGCCCGACACACAGTATGCAGCATTAATCACACAGCCTCACAGTTTCACTTGTCTTTCAGGCACCGCTGCTCCATTGGGGGAGTGCTCTGAGCACGACATGTTCAGCTCAGGCTTCATTTGGACCATGCAAAGCTGCAACTCTCCACTGACAGCCAGACTAATGGTGGGTGAGCAGATTCATTTTTTTTTGAGGCCGAGTGAAGCAAGTTTTCTTACTGTTGAGTAAAATCCTCCCACATAACACAGAAGGAGTTTCATTCTCAGACATCTCAAACAAAAGTAATACAACCATATGGACTGTGTGGAGGAACCACCATCATATTAGATGTGGACAGCACTGAATGGCTATTCTTACATGTTTAATAAAGAGCCTTCTGCTCTAATAATAATAATGTGTCAGTGTGCATGACTCCTTAACAAAGGCACTCGGCGATCTACCTCTAAAAATCCACTGGTGCAGGACGGGGAAGCAGTGAAGAGTAAATTGGACTTCTCATTTGAATCGCAGCAGTGACGAGAGAGGAATAACGGAACAAGCTGTGCAACTCATACAGTACAAAAAGATGGATTTCTAAAATCTGAGCTGTAATACCAGTGTTTCCTTATGGAATTACAAGTGAAGACATTCAGATGAAGCTATAAGAAAAATGTAAAATCACAGCTTTTGACTAGCGGTGAAACGGACCATAGTTGATCCGTGATCCGAACAGATATAATCTTTCATTTCTTAATCATGTTTTTTTATGCAAATAACCACTATAGATGACTAAAACAAAGTAAAAGGAACATTAAGAATTTTCAGTTTACACTGACTTCAGAGCGGTTGAAATGATTGTTAAGGACTGGCCTTGCATACCAGCTGCTATAACAACAACAAGTAAAAAAAAATCTGTAAAAAAAACGTGATACGATGGAAATCGTGCGTTTCGTGATCCGTTGCACATTGGACCATATAGCTGCCTTTGCTCTCTTGACTCGTCTTCAGACTACATTCAACATAATGTGCTCTGTAGACACAGCGGGTCATGACAGAGACATCTCAACACTCCCTATCTGCAACATCAAAGAAAACATGGTTTCCTCCCCCGTATCTTCTTACATTGTACTCTTCTGTAACCTTTTCAGTCTTTCAACAAGCTGCTGACGGGGGGGCTCATATTGTCTCTACTGGCGACAGAGTGTCACACTTTAGCCCTCTATCATTATTCTGGGTTCCACGCGTCTCTTGTGTGGGAGCACAGCAGGGGACGGACAAACCTTCAATTCAAGAGGCAGCACAGAAACCAGAGCGGAGATGACATTTCTCTTGCAAAAACAATAGCTGGCTCACTCTCTTATTTCCACCTTGGGCAACAACAAACATGCATCTCTGAGGAGAATAGCAGGCCTTGAGCTATTCAGCACCCTGCTTCTTTGTGACAACAGGGGGAAGCAAATGGGAGATCTGCATTTATCTTTAGGAAAAACCTGTGAGGTTGCAAACAATACATTTCAATCTACAAATTTAGACCATTTGGTTTCTGGCAGCATACGTCACATTATTTACGTATTGAGAGCGCAGCAACAAAACCATCCGCCTGCACAATTTAAATAGACAATGATGCTCTCTGGGTACTGGAAAAAAAAAAACATATTTCCTATATTTCAATGATTCAAAGAGAACGGTGACATTTGTGGTGCAAACACGCATCACTCACCATCAAGATGATTCAAACAGGATGCTTTATACTAAAATGCATTAATGGCGTTTCTACAGGTCCAGATAGTAAAAGACGGTGGTTTTAATGGGTAGTAGAGGTGGAATTATTAAAAAAAAGGTGCAAAATTGGATACTAAGAGCATATATTGCTCTTAGTATCCAAGAGTCGCTCTCTTAGCCCCTTCATTCTCTGCTCACGTAGACTCCACTATAACTCAAATCAAACAGCTGTTTGCTACTATATTTATGCTCTGAATATTGTATATAGAGAACCTTTAAACTTGAGCATAAATATTTTTTCGTCATATATATATATACACAATATTTGGCAATATTAAAAATTGTATGACCCCATAATTCAATTTATCAGTAAAAACTGTTTCAGCTATAATCTTCAAAGCTAGATACATTCATTTCAAACAATATCTATGATCCTCATATTTTGAGAATCTTTTTCATAGGTTCTGGTGGTGCTGTGTGAGAGAGCAGAGAGCAGTGCAACAGGAATGAGCCGACAGCTTCAAACACCTCTGACAGAGAGAATGCCCAGGAGGCCGGAGCTCTCAGACAGCAGCAACTTTGAAAGCCTCCCCGTTGGATAAAGTTGGCAGCACACGGCCTCAACTCCAGCAGAACACCAAGACTTCTCCGTGACGTCAGCCGTGGAAACAGCACCAACCACACTGCTATAATGCACACAGTGCAGTAAAGCGAGAGGAGCTGCTGAATGCCCACTACTCATACTGCTGAATCCCTGTGAATGGAGGCAAATTTAGTCCTGAAAGCATGCGTTAGCGTCGTCTGACTACATGCTTTTCAAGAGGTTTCCGGTCAAGAGATATTCCTCTTTAAACCCTCAGCGATTCATGAGCAATGAAACTACAAAGCTAAGCCAGACATACTCCTTCAATAAAACACCTACGACAGTCTGCACAGGATCCAGCAGCCTGCACAGTTACAGCGCTTTTGTGCATGATGATGCTGCTACACAACCGGGATTTCAAATAACAACGCAACAGGACAATCGCAATTCATCCTTTTCAATGAAACCACGCAAACATTACTGAATTTCTATATTCAGTCTAAATTCTAGCCTACATCTCTGCTTTTGTCAGCGGCCAAAAAAGGTCTGGTGTTGTTCTTGTGAATGTCCGTTTCCTGGTTTGAGGAACAGCTGAGTCTTTGTCAGTGTTACTAAAAAGTTGGTGACTTTATCAAGTGTTATGAGACATCTTAAAAGTACAAAGTTGTGACAGGTTGTGGAAGCATTCTCCTCCTGCTAAGTTTCCTGTTCAGTCCAGTTCCATTTGAATCCAATGCAAACACTCTGTTCTTTGGTCTGGAGCTATTTTCTAAAGAAGGACTCAAGGATTGCATAGCAGCTGAAGGAAAGTCATAGTGTAACACAGCAGTACATTACATCTGGCTTTCTGTTCTCCGCTGCACGCTTTCTGTGGCAACTAAGCCTGTTGCTTAGCAACCTCTTAATCAATACCTGGTCCTCGGCGGAACAAAGCAGAACAACGAGGGGAGGAAATAACGGAGGAACATTGAGCTAGCAGCCTTACAGGACAAAAGCCATGTCAGACACCATTGCGTGTACGTATCAATCACTGGCAGTCGCCATGAGCAAGCGCTCGCTATTGTTGGCTCATTGAATACTTGTGCGACAGAGGTGGAGGAATGGATTAACACAGAGTCTGAAATGTTTGGATTATAGGGATTAGAAACGGCGTGGCTGGCTGGATTACATATTTCCTAACAAGTGGACATAGACTGGGCTAACCTAGAGTTAGGTAGCAACAAATGCCTGCGCTTGTTTGGGCAAACAACAATGTATAAGTCACTTGTTGTGAGCTCTGCGTCGTTGTCTGAACACTTGGTTAACATGGGGCGTCGTAGCATCCTCTCGATGTTAAATTAACCAATAGACCGTAAATTAACCTATAAACCAGCATGCGTTACCGGTCAAAAATATCCTCTGGAGGTTAACCGCTTAATGGTTTACCGGTGACATCACTAGACACAATACTGGTGCCGTAATAATATATTAGATATGTGCTTTGTATTAAAATGTGGTAATTCTGACACTAAGGATGGGACAATATAGAATTTAATTGCTAATCGCAATTAAAAAAAAAACCTCAATTAGTTGATCGTGGTGAATTTACATTATCAGGATCTTCAAAGAGTGACTTGAAAAAGCGGTGTAGCTTGCCGTCATGGTAGAGAAGTGAAAAATAGAGCCTTGTTTTAAAAATACAGGAATTATTATGCAAGAAACAACGGACTCTGACAATGTTGCTATTTTTTTTCCCGCTAAAAAATTATCTTTAGTTAGTGTTAAGCCTATTCTATATTATAATCAGAATAATATCCTGTTTTGGATAATTGTGACATGAAATGTTTCATATCGTCTTATGCCTTTTTGACATAAAGTGATTACATAAAATGTTTATTTTATGAGCAAAAGGTAAATGTTTGGAAGATGATGGCTGATAATATACTTCACTAGATTTTTTATTTATTCTTCTTAAGACCTGCTCCGTCCGAGGTGTCAAGAATCAGTAAACTTTGAGTGGGCGTGAGCAGCAGCAGCTTTCCAGCCTCACTGTATAGTACAGTGAGGCTGGAAATATGCTGTTGCTGTGTGTGTGTGTGTGTGTGTGTGTGTGTGTGTGTGTGTGCGAGAGCGAGACTGCGAAAGTGAGTGGGAGACCGGTGCCATACAGTCCACCTTTCTGTGGGCGAGTGGGGGTGGAGTCGAGTGCCGGTCAGGTAAATAGAGACTACACACCACCACATCTCAGAGGACATTATCCTCCTTCTTGTTTCCAGAGCACTTTCAGAGTCAAGCCAACCATCTAGAGCACTGAAAACATTTAAGAAAGAGGTGTTTTTTTTTTTTACACCACCTGAATGCCTTGTTTCCACATTCTCAAACACATGAATATTGTATTGATAATCCTCTCTGACATCCGTATAAAACCCCCAAAGCTTTAGAGGTTCTACTAGTGTTGCTAAAAAAGAGAAAATCTGAAAGAGAAAAATCCATTATCACATGTAGGAGGTATTAATGCACAATGTGGGTGAATCTAAAGTGCACGAGGGTGGTGATAGAATAAACCTTGTGGCTGTAGGATGCACCCTGATAAAGAGAAAGCTTTATTTCAATTTCCATTAAAGTCCTGAGGCACCGTTTACTGACAAAGACTAGAGATGTAGCTGATGAGAAACCATCTTTTGTCATGGCACCGACATGCAGACATTCGGTTTGCCTTTCATCTGGGCAGTGGTTTTACCCTCAGTTGCCAGTTTACTGGATACTGCAGTCTGATACCGCAGCCTTTGCAATAAATGCTGATGCTGTTGAACTGCGTTGAGTTACACTGACAGGGGTTTATGTTAATTTGTCCACCCCATATATATCAATGAGGGTTGACATTTAGCCCTAAACTACTGAGCTGTATAAGAAACATGAAGAGGGAATGAGACCCCAGACTGGAATCAAACCAGTACAGACAATGATTTGGATGATAGTAGTAAATCTATTGCTCTTTACACTAACTTCATTTTCTTTCCTACACACTTTAATAGAAATAGAAATATTTAAAAAGGATTCCATGTTATTATCCGACTCCAAATGCTGAAGGATACATTCGTCTATTGTGAACTCTCACAATTTTACAGGAACTGATTAGTTTCTGTGGCCTGAAACAAATATACAGAAGGTGCACTTTTAAATATCGTCCTTTCTTTCTTTGTTTTCATTTACACGTGTCCTCAGCTGCTAACAGGAATAATCTAATCCGTGTGCTCCAAGGTTTGCCTGCATCTTGTTTTACCGTCTGCTCAGCTGCTTAATGAGAAAATGATCTTCATGTTTTCCTGTTTGTCTTGGCTGTTACTCATGATTTAAATCAATGAGATCATTCCTTGTTAAACTCCCTTTGCTCCTTGTACAAACGTGCACCTCGAAAGCTTCACGGTGTTTTCATGTTAGGCGTCTTTACTCTTTTCTACGTAGGAGTAGGACAAAGTTCACCACTGAACTAAAACCTGGACAAGACCCTGATTACGTCACAGTAGAACAATAACTGAAAACACAATATTGAAAAATAAACAACATAAAAAAGGACTGCAGATGCACTGAAGATCCGAACCACCAAAGTTAATCACAGATGCGGTTGCACAGATGTTACCTTCAAACATCATTAACTGCAGGCGTGGAAATTGATTTGAACATATGACCGAACTGGGTAAAGGCGTCCGAATCTATAGCCACCCATCGGCATCATGCGTCCCCTTCCAGCCAACCACAGCAGACCAATCATTATTCTTTACAAAGCACTAGGGGAAAGAAAACAGCTCATTATCCTGAGCAAAAAAACATCTACTGTCACTGCCATCCACATCAATCATTGAAAGATTACACAACAGCAACCATGATTGTGTCTCTACTTTCAATTCTAACACCGGCACAGATCATGTGAACTGTGAACCTGATGGATTTGTCTATTTAACCACTATTGTGTCTGCCAAATATTTTGTTCATACATTTTTTTCCATTCTGAACTACTCTGGGCTCTCTGCCATGAAGTCCCACCTCATCAACACCAACCTTTGATTCTGCTGAAGGGTTTACAAATCCTGCAGCCCCTCCTTATGCGGTACATTTGTGCGGTTAGCTTTGGTAAAAATTGAGAATATTTGATCAACAAGAAACGTTCCCTGTTGTTTTTAACGCGTCGTGTTTTTGCTGCTCTATATATACACACAGTCCTGTCGCACTTACAGGCTTTTTTTCACTCCAAACTCCACTAGAGATTTATTCAATGCTGCATTTGGTTCACGCGTTCGGTCATGGCTAGAGCTTGGGCAACTTGCCATTCAGTCACTATTTAAGCATCAAACATCAAATTACTTTGGTTATGATCGGATTATGCTCAAAAATATGCTTTTTGTTTTTATGCCAAGATGCACCCTTGGCAGCGCTGAAAAATACAACGAGAAGCAGTCATTTAATTGTTACAGAGCACTGGCACCATGGGGGGGGTACAGAATTTCTAATTTTTACTAATTTGAACAGCCTGCACCCTGCTATCTATTTACATTCTCACTAAATTAAAGTCATCACTGAATTATGGGATTTTTGTTTGTTTAATTCCATTTCAGAGGTAATTAAAAATCATTTTTAAATTTCCGTGATTTCCCTTTTGATTGCCTTCAAGGAATAATTTAATTTACTTTATTATGATTTACTTGTAATGGTCTGACAAATGAAAGTAATCAAATAGAAGTATCACATAAAGAGTAACACCCTAATCTACTGCAATTCATCAGGTCACACGCGCATAGACAACGAACCTTACACTATAGCAGCTATTTTTAAGCTCTGGGTCTGATGCAAATGCCTGCAAATCCCTCTGGCTCATGTATATGTATGACACATAATGCCTGGCAGCAAACATCCTCCATTTATCAGAAGCAACTCAGAGTATTCTCATGAATTTCTCATGAGCGCAATCAATGTCGAATCCATCAACAGCAGCTTTCTTTAAAAGCAAGAGAACCTAAGAAACTAGAAGAACTAAGGACAGATCAATCCGTAATGTGCCACTAACCTGAGTAAAGTCCCTGTGAGTGCTGGTTTTCTCCATTAGTTCTAACGAAAAAGCTTTTTTTGCTGATTTCAGCTTGATTTACCAACAACTCAATTGGTAAATTAAGACTCCTCTATTTTCTAAGACACAACTAAGAAAGGTAGCCAAACTCTAACCTCTGTCTTGAGTCTAAAATACAAACTTCTTATATTTCATCCCTTTTCTTGACATTTTTTTTATTACAAGCAAACACTTTTCCCTTACAAACCAATTTCAGACGCTTATGTAAAGCCGTATTTTTGGTTAACACTTACTAATCTGCAGGTACCTGCAGTAAAAGTCTTCGATCACATCCGTCTAGGATACTGGATGCCCTGTGGACCGTCACGGGAATCATACACTGTCAAATCTATTTCCGTTTGAACCCTCCAGCCCCCGCCAAACAATTTCCGATGCCATTATCTGGCACAGGACCAACACGGAGACGAGGGCTGAAAGAGCTAAATTGAAGACTGACCTGTGTCGCTCTGGCTGAAGACAGCCATGGTCTGTCCACCCACTGTGTGCATAGTGAAGGGATGCTCTCTCGGGACCTGCAGTGATGCATCCTTCTCCCCCACAGCGCCCAGGGCCGTCAGCTCCTCTTTCAGGGTGAATCGTACCTGGAGAAACACAGCTGAGTCAAGGCCCTGCTGACTAGTCATATTAACAAACAACTCTTTGATTCATCAGATAAGGTCAGCTATGATATGATGAAACCGTATTGATCGCAGTGAGGACGTTTGTTCAATGAAGCGGCAAAATATGGACGGGATGCAACAAAAGACGGAAGAATATGACAAATAATGTGTGAATAACTGTTGCTAGTAAATATACAATATATGCAGTATGAATGGATGAAAATAATAATAAAACACTTGGCTGTCTGTGCAGTATTATGAAGAAGTCTCACATCTGTTTTGCCTTGCTTCCTGTCAGGTGGATGGAAAGATAGAAGAAAGAAAAGTGTCCATCACTGATACAGATAATCATGAGGAAACGATTTATGCACATCGACAACATGTATTAAACGTGTCTAAGTGAACATCTTCTCAACGTACTTTCCGATGGTAATCTTTCCAACTTCTCCCTTTTCTGTGGCCTTGTCCCACTGCTGAGATAAATACTTGGGAACCTGATGAGGGAGAGATATGGCAATTTAAGAGGTCACTTGTATAATTAATTGTATTTACACACACACGCACGCACACGCACAGTACATGTCACTCAACAAGAGCTTTGACAATGAATTTCGATCAAATGGATATTTTCGACATGGGTGACGTTGTTTAGCTGCGACCATTTGAATTAGCATTAACGTCAACCGATAACGTTAACTAACCAAACTAACGTTACCGTCACGTTCCGTTGGTTGAATGAGTACCTGTGCAGGTGAACAAACCTTAACAAGCCACACGCCTTTACTTTGTTTGACTCCAGTTAGATTAACCTCCCCTTTGTCCGCCATTGTTTAACCGTTGTTTAACCGGACAAGGTGAGCAAGAACTACCACGGTGCGTTTTAACGTCTCAATTTAGTCAGGAATCTATTAAGTACTACAAAATAAAACTTCCTGTGACCTCTTTCACAATAAATGACACAGTGACGGAAACACTTCATCGGAAGTATTATGCAGTTATTTCTAATTTTATGTATTCATTAATTTACTTTACTCCTTTATTCTAGGGACACACATTTCTTCTTCTGCTAATTCGCATGCTGCACCGACACAATTGTATTAATGGAAAATGATGTAGGCCTGCATGTTTTTTTTTTTAAATTTCATGTAAATGGTTAGAAAGTTACCAAAACTCTTTCATGTAAGGCTATATCTCCTTCTCAAGTGTTTATTTAAATTATGAAATTTCAAAGGTTGTTTTGAATTTCAATATCTGGTCTAGCCGCCCATGTGGAATAATTTGCAACTGACAACATCTTGATTAAGTCAAAGACTCAGGTGTGTGTGGTTTTGGGAACTGCAGGCTGCCAATTAAAATTAAATGACATCCGACTAGTGAGAAAATCACATACTGTGTGCTGATATATCAATTGCGATGTAAATGTAATCAATCTAGCTGTAAGACCTTCATCATGTCATCTGATATGTGTGAATATGGTGCATATACAGTAGGCTATATAGATTTGTTTGTATTAAATAAAATTCCCACGCAGCAGAAAAAAACATCTGGCAAAGTGAGATGGAGGTTAAAAGGACAGAGCAGTTAATTGTTTTGCCCCGAGCTCACAACTACTATCGTAATAATATCAAACATGTTTAAAAATGAAATGCCCAAAAGGACAAAGCAAAACATGCATCATTAAACAGAGCTAACACACTTGTCTAAAGTGATTTACTAGGCAGTGAATTTGGACTGAGGCAACAAACATCAAGTCAAATAAAAAATGAAACATTTAGATGTATTAATACACTTGCAGCCTGTTTTAGTATGTTTTCTATGAATACATATTGTTTTGATTTACTAGAATTAACCCATTTATTTGCATTTCTATACATTGTCATTGTTTATAAAGTGCCTGCATATGTATTTATTTAAATGAAAATCCATTTAAACTGTTGTCCTTATGTCATTTTTAACAGAGACTGGTAGCATCACCATGTGGATCAACAGACAACCTGCACTCTTTTACAATGCTACTGTCCAGTTGGTCCTGCAGCATCGCCCGTCTGTCCACCAACATGTTGACGATGACATAGTCAGTATCTGATGCTATGATTTGAAGAGTTCTGCTTTACACACGGCTCCTGGCCGTTGTAAATAATACTTGAATTAAACAAGGGCTGGGATAAGAGTTAGGGGATTAATTTAGAACAACTTCACAATTATCCTCACATAATCACAAATAGAAAAAGACATATAGACCATCAAATGTATGGCTTTCACCATACAAAATAATAAATAAAGCCTCAAACCTTTCATTGTGATTGTGTCTTCGTCTGGTAGCCTACTTCTTCACTTTGACACAAAAGGGTGGGAGTTACAGAGCACACTTGTACTTCTTTTGTTCATATAATTGTTCCACCCTATATACCATTAACATATAAGGCTTTGCAAATATTTTAAGAGCCCTCCATCACTTGACGTCACCGCTGTTATAGATTATATGAGGAGGTGAGCCACTTCAACACTATACGCTCATTATTTTTGCTTAATACATTATGTATGTAGAGCTTGAGACCAGAGTGAATCAAGATTAGCTCTCAAAATGATGAACATTAATCAGAGGAGAGTGGCTGGCATGTAATTAGTGGCCTTGAAAACTGCATCAAAGAATTCTAAAGATGGAAAATTAAACATTTATGACTATTGAATATACAAAAAACAATATTGATGGATTGAGAAATCAAGATCGAATGGATTCTGGTTTGGTTTTGAGAGCAAGCAAACGGTAGTTTTTAGTTTCTTTCTCAAATCTCTGTAGGCTTTGTCTAAATCAAGATCATCTCAGGAGAGACCTGGAAGAACATGTTTCTCATTTCTGTCAATGTCAGAGGGAAGAGCTGTTTCTAAGGGAAAGACGCACATATTATCTAAAACACTGAGTCTTAATTTAGTGGTGGATAGCATCTGGAGTAACTAAATACTTTAGCATCTCCCTTTACCACTGCAGCTGATTTGTATGCATTGCCACCTTGTGGACAACTACCAGAACTGGACATGAAGGATGTCAGAGGTACAATTGGTATGTTTTATCCAGCAACATGACCAAGACAGGCCAGACGGCAATTGTACATTTATGGTCCCCAGAAGATGAATCCTAATTGTTTTTTGGACATAATGACCTTTGATCTACAGGTCCACCATCAGGATAAAATGTGTAAATGAAAGTTTACACAAGAAATTGGGAAATTGACATTCAATTTACTGAGCATGCTCCTCACAAATTGATCTCTTTCCATTTAGATCACTCAGACACTGACACAACCCGTTCCTCTGGCACCACTCGTAGGCCAAAGTGTCAATTTAGCACACAAGGTATTTCAAGGTCTGATAAAAGCATCGCAAATCAAAGTGCTAAACAAATTCATGCTCCCAAGGGGATAAGCCCTTTTCATTTCTAATTACCTCACGGCCTTTCATCTAGCACCACTCTCAAGAACCAGTGTTCAACTGGTTTAGTTTTTGAGTGGCATTATACCTGCACTCTCCGGCACACTGGTCTATTGATTTGGATCAATATAACCTCCCTGTGCCCCAAATGGATTTCTCATTAGTGTGACCAATAACAAACCAGACAAATCTGTGCAACACAAAGATTTCACTCAGAGAAAACTCAAGAGTCTCTGTCGGCTGACCGGCCGTCAGCACATTCACAGAAAGCTCTCGTCCACATCAAGACGTCGAGACACAGCCTCCAAAGTGTCCCAGCTGCTGCTGGCCGCACGTTATCTGCATCATTGGAACATGTTGAAAGTGTGTGTGTTTGGTTGTGTGTGTGTGTGTGTGTGTGTGTGTGTACAGGACAATGAAGCCGAACTTCCTCTTATTACCCAAGTTTGAAACTCTAGAAACCCTGTATCAGTCCTCTGCTGGTTGAGAGATTCAGAAACCTCTTTTCATCAGGGATAAAATGAGCTTGGCAGCAGCTGAGGGTTTTGGCTTTCCTTCCAAGGTCACCCTCTCTTTGAGGTAGGCACTTTTTGTCAACAGTCTGGGTATATTTCAGGGGCCAGACTAGAGAGATAAATCAACCACCAAATTGAATGCCAGCAGACTGATTTAAACTGAACTGTGTCCGCTAACAAACACTAACCTTCAGATGCTAAAAAGCATTCTTACATCAACAGCATCATATCATTTAATAGCCCGATCAAGCACGGTGTCGGTGAAATGATAATTCCTCCGAAACCTGACATGGTTTGACATTAATGCACAGCAATTTAAATATTATTCCCATTGTTATAATTTCTTTCACACAGTGACTTACGCAGGGCTGTTGCCATGGCAGCTCCTTAGTTGGCAGATACAGATGCAGTCATTATATTTTTGTAGAAAGAGATTTCACATTAATCTGCTTCGCCAGTCTTTCCCAGCATAGTGACAGTTTGATTTTCATGCACAGAAGGTGATCTGTCGGTGAAGAGAAAGGGATTTCATTGTTATTATCACACTACCTTTGTTTCAAATTGACAAATCTCTTCTTTAGTCTCAGCACACTGTAAGTTGTGAACCCTGCTGAATGTTTTATTTGACATAATTTTGGTTTTCACTTCGTCTCAAAGGTTTTTTAACGGGCTGACGGAGTCTGAAGTCTCCATGGGACACCAGTGCTTTTTAGCCCTATATATGCAACAATGCAAGTATTGAGAACTGATTAATATTGTTAAGTGTGTCTTTGAAGTACATGTGAACAGTTTTAGTGAGGTGTGAGGTCATCTGGCAGATTGAATGCTAAACTGTTAGAGCTAAAACCTGCATGCTGTACACAGATGCTGTTCTTTACTGTTCTCGTATCAGTAGCACACACTGCAACTTCACATTTAGAGACAGCAACAACTGTCAACAAGTGTAGTTTAGCGTTGTATAAATGATATGATATATAGTGTAAGTTTTCTATTGTTTTTGAGATTCTTTAGCTATAAGAAACTTTGACAGAGGATGCGTCTTCCCACTAAATTTTGTATTTAACAAATACACAGATTGACCTGATGGGGGTGCTATAGTTACAGATCTTTTAAAAAATGTATCATAATTTATGGAAGGAAACACAATAGCTTATATTGTATGGACATTTGATTTGAGAAACCTGTCTGATTGCTAGGGTTATTATCATTTTGGGACCTTCAAATGTTACCATGGGCCACAAACTTTCTATGTTTAATAAATGATATCATTGATTTTCACTTGACCTGCCATCAAATCCTAAAAGAAGGCTTCCAACTGTATGAAATTGAGAGATTGAAACACCTTAAGTCATGTTCGTATATGTGATCAGCATGACATGCTTCTATACAATCGTGATTCTTTTTTCCTTTGAAGACAAACCATGACATCATTTACATACCATATATAAATAGATATTTCAAACACGTATTTAAAAACACATCTCTTTGCCTCCCAGCAACATGGTCCCATTGTTTGTGTGGCCTTGAACATGAGTCTGTGCCATCTTAGATTCTCCCCTTCATTATTAAATACAGTATTTCCACCGGCTGCTATCAAGTTCCCCTTTCACTCAACAGTCAGGCATGCAGATCTAAGGTTACTGCTTTGATTAATTCATTGTGCTGCTTGCCCGTCAATGCATGTAATGAATTAATAAGCAACCATTTTATAATGACATGGCTTTTTAACTTTAAAGCCGTAATAATGTCAAACATTATTATCTTTAAGGCAATCTATCTGCTCTTACTGAGGAGTATCTCTCATTTATACTTTAAGACATTCACACCAATAAGCTGCCAAGTAAAGCCTCACTGTGTATCATTATTCCATATTATTATTTCACAGTGAGAACATGCTTTATACATTAAGCACTTGCCACAAAATTGTACGGTTGTTGCTGCACATAAGGAAAGAACATGTCTTCAGGCTTTTACCCTCATTCAGCGACAAGAACAAAACAAACACTGAAAGGTCGACTGTATATTTCTGACTGTGAGGGTTTCCATGTGACGTTTACCTGGAACATAAAACAGGTGGTCTGACGTAACTCATGACATTACCTGTGACTTTATTGTTGATATTTTCTTGACTTTACAAAACATGTGTAAGAAAAGAAAAACTGCATCTGCCTCAGTATATCACAGCTGAAATGACCTGTTGTTGTGTATGCAGAGCGCAGCGATCTACACAGAAATAGGCCAATGACTGGATGTTTATTAAATTGTCAAATATAACAACTTGCAACTTCCAATAACTTGGAAAGTGGAAGCATTATGCTTTTGTTCTGTCCATTAGCAATCCACATGATTGCACACAAGTGTGTGAAAGTGTACAAAATGAAAAACTGATACGCCTGCTCTGTTCAGAACCATTACATCTTCTACTGGCTTTTATAATTCATACTATTCCCTCTTTCTTTGTTACAGTTACAGTGACATACAGCAGTGCCAAGATGGGTTTAGACTAAAGTATGTGTGGGAAGAAAAACTCTTGAATGAATGTGGTGGGCCTGGGGTTGGACATCTAGCAACACACACACACACACACTGTGATTTTCTGCTGGGAGTGCTGTCCAATGAAAATAAAGCCAGCATCTATTCTAGTCTCCATTCAGAGCATGGAGGCTCAGTGGACACAAGTCCCAGACAGAGACACAGACACCCTGCCCCGCATCACTGGGCTTGGCCCTGTTCTCTCCACGACCAAAGCCTCTGTTGTTTCACCGCCGTCATCACCGCTCT